>JAOWAN010000054.1:3267708-3285150 GCA_028566635.1 Lobelia cardinalis | reverse complement strand
CCCTTTCTCTTCCCCTCTACAGTACAGAAATCCCTAATTAATTTTTTTTTTCTTCCCAAACTCCATTATTGGCGGAGCGACGATAATCATGTACTGGCTTACGGTCAAGTCGTCGGCGGTTGTAGCGGTGCCACACTGGCGCTCTCTCGCTCTTCTCCTCCGTTCCCCTCACCTCTTCCGCCGCTCTCTCACCTACTCTCCCCCCTTACGGTAATCCGTTTTCTCTGTATGTATATGTTCGTGTAACTTTGCAAGTATATATTTTAGCTTATATGCATGTGCAGTGTAACAGTAGAAGTTTTGTTTGTTCCTTTTTGGATACTCAACTAAATGATTATATATATATATATAATTTTATGTTTGTTCTGATCTGTTAAATACAATACGCCCCCCGTCCCCCCAAAAAATTCCCTACACGACTTCTTTTTGGTCAATTAAATCCAACTTTGACCAAATATTTATGTTATGTAATATTATCAATTTATAATCAAGTTATTGATTATTTATTTAATATTTTTTTGTTGTGATTGAAGTGTTAAGAGTCTAAAATATTATAAATGTATGCTTCCTCCATTCCGGGCAAAGAGTCAAAATCAAAATTTTAATGTTATACTGTTAGCACTTTATATCTTTTACAATTTTTTTACTATTCATACTAAATGTGATATTCATAAAACTATCAATATTTGAATATGAACAAAAAGAATTGGGAGGAGTATATATTTTGAAAGTGCACTATTCGAATGAAACTTCGCAAAATAGAATAGTGGACTCTTTGCCTACAATGAAGGGAGTATCTAATGATTGGTCAAAGCTGAATATTGTGACAAAAAAAGAAGAAAAAAAGAAAGAAAGGAAAGATCATTTTGGGATGGAGGTAGTATAATATTGTTACTTTTACTTGGTTAAATATTGTTATCCTTCTATTTACCCTTTTGTTTTTTCCATGGTTAAAATTATAATTTGTAATTGGCTTTTGGGGTAGCTAGACTTTAGATGAATCAACTTGCAGACTCTTGGAATGGCTAAATATGTTCAAGGAAGCCTCGGTAAGAGTTCTCACTATCCCGTATTCAGATCATAGCCCCATCAGTTAGACAATCATTAAGCGAGAAGTCAAGGTGGCACAAAATAGACAATTACTGGCTGAAATATGAAAATGCTAGAACTATTATAAGGAGAACATCGAGTCAGAAATCAAAAGTTGTAAAGAAGCAAAGATGGACTTGTTGAGAAATTGGTTCTTCAAAGATAGAAGAGCCTCGTAACCAAAATCAAAGAAATCACGGATGAATTGAGTCATCAACAGCAACTCTTGGCTTTGGAAAACAGCAAATATTTTGGGGTAAGAGTTATCAGTTCAGGCATCAATTTAAAGGACTCTTCATCTTCAGTTTCCTTAAATTAATCAACTTCAACTTCTCAATCCACTTCAGAGTCGAACAATGACTAATTCATCAAAAACTTTGGAGATAAAGATAGCTATAAGAAGAGCATGGATGATCAATTTTAAAGCTGCACTTTAGAGAAAGCCTTAAGAGGCTAGCTCCATTCTTAACTGAGGACCAAGAGACATTCTCGTCCCAAAGGCCAAAGCAAAAGAAGTGGCTTAAGGAAAGGGACAAAAACACCAAGTATTTTCATCTAACGGTCACAGTTTAGAAAAATAGAGAAAAAAAATGGCAGGATTAATGCATGATAATAATGAGGGCATGGCCAAAGCTTTCTCAAGTCACGTTAACATCTTCTCTCCTACATGAACTCAAATCAACAACACTAACCCACATCACTTGAACCAGAATGCAACATATCTTGTAAGCTCTTAAGACAGTATTCTGATGAGCTAGACAAGGACATCACAAGGAAGAAGGTGAGAGATGTGGTCTTCAGGTTGCAAAAGGGGAAATCAGCTGAATTTTCCCAACACAATTGGCTTGGAATAGGTGATCAACGTTTCAAGGCAGTGGAGAATTTCTTTAAGAGAGGAAAATTGCTTCAAGAGATTAATAAAACCTACATTGCTTTAGTTCCCAAATCGAGCAATCCAGAAAGACTTCTGATCTATTAGTCTTTGCAATGTGGTCTACAAGATTAGTTTCAAAACTCTTGGGGTTGGAGGAGTATTCTTTGGAGAAGAGATTTTCTTAAAACAGGAGAAGAGTGGAAGATAGGTAGAGGCTACAGTGTATATTATTGAAAGAAGATTGGATTCCAAGTCTCATCATGAATGAAGCCAGAAAAGTTTCAAATTTAGGATTTGAAGAAGACTGTCTAATGGTTGCTGACCTCATCAATCAAGGGTCTAAAGAATGGAAAAATGATTCTCTTGATCAACTCTTCCGACACCGGGGTAGTAGAGAAAATACTTTCAATTCACGCTACTTTGAGAATTGTCAATGATGATTGAATGGAGATTTGCAAGGGATGGAGTTTATGTAGTCAAGTCATGGTATAGATTGGCTTGAGATGCCTCAAACAAAAGAAGACTACAATAGAACAGAGAGTGATCATGCATCACACTTCTGAACGAGAATTTAGTTGCTTGATAACCGCAAATGATTATAATTTCCCTTATAATATGTATCACGACATTATACCTTAACCTTTACCTTAAGAAACTGTGGTGAAGAATGGTGTCCAAATGGCTGTAGCGAGGTGGAGACAATTGAACGCCTTTTAGTGTAAGCAAGCTCAAAGTGTTTGGAGAGGGAGTTGCTTCATCTGAACTTCACAAGAGGACTTACACATTCTTTGGCAGATTGGTTCTCTCTATGGGATAGTATGGTTCTGTTGGAGGAATCATTGATTGACTCCATCCTGATGCTCAGGCCATATTGAACCAAAGGAACTTGGGGGGTTTTGAAAATGCTATTTTGGCCCTTTCCCATTTCAAGTTTTTGAGAAAGGACATTGTGCAAGGCGGAAAGAATCAGAAGTTGTCTTCGAATCAAACCAAAGATCAATCCATCTCTGTTGTTTCTGAGGGGACAGTACCATGCTCCAATTTGGTGCAAGAAAATCATCAAGCATCCTTTCTTCAAATGCTGCAACAATCCAGTTCTATAGTTGTTATTTGCTCGGATGGTGCTTGGAAATAAGGGTTAATGTAGGAAGGCATGTGATGGATAGCATATAATAATCAAGACATGAGGATAGCTCAACAAGCAAGATCAATCAAGGCAAAGAATTCCCTCCAGTAAGTCCATAGCATGAGATCTGCAATAGCGCGGTCGACAAGTGTTTTACTGCAAATTTAGTAGACTCGTTCACTAAAAATCGCAAATCGGAGAATAGTTTTAACATTATGTTGTGAGGACCAGACATATGACATCAAAATATCATAGTCCTAAGTCCATAGATCAAGTATTTCCCTAGGGGATTGCTTAGTAAGAATGGGTAGGGGCAAATCGTATGTTAACTAGGGGTGGCAATTTGTGACCCGATTAAACCCGCGGGTTTATAACATTTGTAAAATTAACCTATTTAAGTGTGTGATAATCAATAAATTTAAATATGTTTAGTAAATTAATGTCAAATAGATTCAAATTTAATGATTATAACTCACTTAAATAGATTAATTTTGAAAAATTTATAAACCCGCGGGTTTAATCGGGTCACAAATTGCCACCCCTAATGTTAACCTTTGGCAAATATAATATTGTTGTACTCTCCAAAAAGAAAGAAGACTTTATATTAGTTTGATAATTGAACGATGGATAGATTTCCAAGGATGGAGCAGATTTGGCTTGCTTGTTGGACGTATTTTACTACTCTATATCATAATGCCACCCAGATCGTGAATTGAAAAAAAGTTTTCAATTAGTAAATTGTGATTTAAATTCTTGAAGACTTTGAGGTTAGAAAATTGAAAAAGTGAAATGAGTTCAACTATCTTTGCTCCTGAGAACTGTTGACAAGGTAGACGCTTGTGGTACTCCTAAGTCGTGAGGCGGGTACAATTGAAGACAGCCTTGCTTTGTTTTCTCTATTGGGTCTGTGCTATATTTGATTTGATTCATATGCGACCTGATACCTCTTGCACTTTGTGTGTCACCACTCATGCAAACAATCAAATTTACATAACCATGGCTTGTGCTTGGTGCTATGCACGTATCAAGAGTGTATGCAATAGGAATTAGGAACCCACGAGGAAGAAGAAGAATTGAACAAGGGAGTATGTTTAGTACCAGGAATGATAGCGATAAAGAAAATATATAAACATCACATTGATCTTATGTGTCACAGCCACTACCTAAACATTTATAAACATGCTACAGTTTTCCTGTCTTGAGATGATAAGATTATGGATTTTAAAGTATTTCTTTGACGTATCCTGAATTAATTGGAAGTATTGTTGTGTATATGAACAAGACTAATCGATGATTCTCCATTCGTAATGATAATCACAGCTGTTATCTGACATGTATCACTGAGTACCATTATGGTATTTTATCAAATAGGCACATGGCACCCTAGCAGAGTTTCAATGCCCTCACTATGTTACTTATTGTATGACCAAATCAAGTAGCTGGTTGATGTTTGTGTTCTGGAAGATGTTAGGGGTGGGAGAAGGGTTTAATTCATTTTTCATTTCCTCGTGGTTCGTTGTTTTCCTGGAAATTTTTGTTGAAGTTTGTTTCCTTGACTTTTACAGTATTTAATGGCTCTTATTGATCTCAACATATAAGATTTATCATCTCACATTATTGTCAACAGTATCAGGCAGTACAAACATATTTATTGCTTCAAAGAAAAAAGGGCTACGAAAGGTATCAGCAGAGCTACTAAAAAGCTCAAGGAATTTAATTATGGGCTGGAGCAGATAGATTATTCTCATCTTATGTGGTGGAAAGAGGTGAGCCTGATACCAGATTATAGGACATAACACTGGTTGATAGGACCAACTAGTTCCTAATTACTACGGGGAACAGTTGATCCTAAGATTAATATTATTTGATATATGTGCTTTCATCTTTCAGAGAATGGAGATGTGTAGAAAAACATCTACTGTCCAATTGGTAAAGAGACTTACGTATTCGAATTTGCTGGGTTTGGATGTCAACTTGAAGAATGGAAGGTGCGCGCTTAGCTGTAGCTGTTGCGAAGTTAACAGCAACCAATTCTGTAGCTATGTTTACCTTTTTATATTTTGACTGCTATATCATTCAAAGTTAGTAGGAAAAACTACCTCATCGGCTAATAAGATCTCCAGACCATTTTGTTAGCAAAGTTGGACTTCTTGTTTCATTGAAACTGTTAAATTGTTTTTCGTTATTCTGGCTTGATCAATACGTGTCAAAGGAAGAAGAATTTCAAAATCAATAGAAGTTTTAGCTGAGTTTAAGGGGAGCAATGAAGAGAATTCACTTTCAATTAGTTGTCGGCTTGTATGCTGGAATTCATTCTCACTAAATTATAGGTATTAGATTGAAGGGAACCCCTGTGATTAGCATTATTTGTGTAATTTCTCTCTATATTGGCTAGTTAATTGTTTTGGTTGTGGCTCAAGTTTATGGCTTCCATAATTGTGTTCACCGTTATGTAGGTTTAGAAGCTAATATTCATATGGGAAAGGATAATACTGATTATTGTATTGACAAAAGTTAATTTGTCAGAATCAAAACATTTAATGGTTGCAATCTAGAACTTTAGTAGATGTAAAGGTTACTCAAGAGACTATATGGATGTTTAAAATTTAAAAAAGATCACGGACCACCAAATACGCATGATTACAACAAATCTAAGTACTTTGCTAAAACTATTGTTTTTCGTGTGGAGCATAAGGTTACTCAAAGTTTGCAAAATTATGCTGGTGTTCTTCGGTTATTCGTTTTCCACTTGTTTATCCGACATGTATACTGGGACGTGCTGCTTTAACAATTCCATCTGAACTAGCCCGCCTTGAGAGCCAAGTTAGACAAACCTCATGTATGTATACTTGCTTTATTGCTTTTGCCTTTTGGGGGTAATAAAATAATGACAAGCTAATTGACTAATTACTGCTCCTGTTAGTTACTTGGGGCATGTAGTGTTTTTGCAGAATCAAATATGTTACTGGATTACGTTTGTGTGCATGTTTGTATATCCTAAAAATATTTAACTTAATTTGTTTTCTCCATATTAGAAATATGAAATGCTTTGATGGTAGATGCTTTTGTCTCTTTCTTGAAGCCTAAAAGAAGGAACACTCAACTGGGAGGTTCTACAATTCAAGTCGAGATTTCCACGTGAAGTCTTACTCTGCAGGGTATGCATTACTTTTTAGATGGATTTGAACTAGTTAACCTCGATTCGAAATCTAAGATTTAAAAGAAAATGATTTACTTGATTTTTTTTATCTCCATTTGTATTCAATGCTGAAGTTGAAATCTCCATCTTATTCTGTTTGTCTCCTTGAAAGTTAGCTGTCTTGTTTTTCCATTAATAGTTGTTTGATAAAGTAAAACAATTTCAGGTTGGTGATTTCTATGAAGCTCTTGGTTTTGATGCATGTTTACTTGTGGAATATGCTGGCTTAAATCCTTTTGGTGGTCTGCGTTCGGATAGTGTTCCAAGAGCTGGCTGCCCTGTTGTGGTATTGACTTTATTTTTAATTCATCTATTATGACCGCCTGTTTGTTATTCAAGATCTTCGGTTGTAAATTTATTTTATTCAACAGTTGCTATTGATTGATTTGTCCCTAACTTCACTGTTTAATGGTAATGTTTGAATAAATTTCTTGAGGTTGGGGATGGAAATTTGATTTATCTTGTGAAGTGGTTGCCATTGTGTTGTAAAGAAATGGTGGCTAAAGTATAATCCGAGTTTGTTCCGAAACAATGCCTTTATGAGTGATCCCTTCCCCTCCACAATGTGGGGGTGTGGGATAGGTAAATTGGCTAGTATATCTCCTGGCACCCATACGTCTCTTGACAGTCATGATAATCATATTTGGATTTTCAATCCTAATGTGGTACGTTTATGTCAAGGTCTCTTATGAAGTATCTCGATTGGTTTCATAGTCCTGTTTTCCCCTTTGGCTCCCTCATTTGGAAGGCCAGAATTGCGAGTCACAACTATATTAAAGGCCTTTGCTTGGTCTCTGGTCTTTGATTTGCTAAAATACAAATGATTTTCGACGATGGAGCAGACTCCCCATAAAGCTTCGTCCCTTGACATTGTTGTGTTGTGGTTACAGCGAATCTCATTATCATTTCCTGCTTGATTGTCCAATCTCCAATGATGTGGTGGTTGTGATGTCATCTGTTTTTTGTATTAAGTGAAGTCTGGGTATGCCCTTCTTTGCTTGAAGGCTTTCTTTCTACTCGGTATATGGGCTTCAGTAGAATAAGTATGCTGCCTGCTTGTGGCTGTGTGGGATGTTACTATGCTATGGTATATTTTGATAAGAAGGAATGCAAGAAATTTTCACAATCAGACTACAAGGTTTTCTTTGATCAACGAGAAGTTTACAGCTCTCGCTTCCTTTTGGGTTTCTCTGCTGGGCACTTTCAGGGTGTTTCAGTGACGTATCTGAGTAGAGATTGGACGCCGGTGCTCCACTCGAGGCTTGTTATTATTTATATATTTATTTATTTTGCTAAGCTTTTGTTGTTTTGTACAAGTCCGTCTTAGGCTCTTCATCTCTTTTTCCCTTATTCTCTTATAGTACTGCTACATCCTCCAGATTAATATAGTCTACTATTTCTAATAGATTCTTCTTTTATCTCAAAATAAATAAATATAATAATAATCATTGGCTTATATATGCATGTAAGAGAAGTATGCCTCATTTAGAGTATTATTTTAATATCTCTTTTGCACATGAATACCTATGCTTAACCATTGTTTGGATTAACGTTCTTTGTAGACAGCTCCATCTCCCTCTTTCAGGTATTCATGGTATCGGGTTGTAGAGATATTCATTATAGTCCCGTTTGGATCTTCATCTTTCTCCTTTATCTATTTATTACTTCACGTCGCTCTTTCAGTTTTGCACATAAGTGCACGGAACCAGTTTAGGGTCAAGGCTTCTCTATTAAATTTGATTTTCTAATTTTAGGAGATTTTGGGAGGACAGTATTACTTTTCTGATTATCCTCTGAATTGCTCTGCATCTTGTGGTGTTTGGCTTGTTATGGCTGCTACTATGTTGCCATCGGATGCTAAATCCACAGATCGAGCTAATTTCTCTTTACCATGTAGCACATGGATAAAAAGCTTGATAGAAACCTTTATGTCGTGTGATTGATGGGGGTCAAGATGAATCTGATTCGCATAATGAAAGGCGAGCACCTCACAAGTAAAACTAGTAGTTATGAGGCTGCAGTATGAATTAGGACCATGCTGTTTTACATAGGGCAGCTTGTATTTTATGGATGATGATCATGTTGCTAAGTTAGTTTCTGTTAATAATAATGTCAAGGACCTTTAGGAATACTTAGAGGTGCTGTATTTGGATTGCAATCATTCGAATCACATCTTCGACTTATTTCCTGCATTGCTTAGACAAATTCAACATGACTGGATTGAAGTTTTCTGCAAAAGGTCTTAATCAGTGGTCAATATTTCCACCCTCAACAAATTTATGCAATCTTCTTGTTGATAAATTCTAACAGCCTGGCCATTTATTGGTCTGGTCCGCATCAATGTGTAGAAGTAATGCTTTATGAAACCCTTCTACACATTTATCTTATTCAGGGACTTTGCTGGTGGTTGAAGGATAGCCTACTCATTAGGGGATGAAACCCTTATAAAATGATGAATTAGTAACATATCTATTGAACTGTATACCCTTTTTGATTTCCTCATTTATATACTTATTCTCTATTATTTGACTCCTTAATTTCCCATTTGGCATTCAGCGAAAAGAAAGTCGGAATCCCGGTTCTAGAAGAGTTCTAAATAGCTCACATGTCTTAGGCTTCCAATCTCCCTCACAATCCCACAGCGAGCCAAAAGACCCCATATCCTACCAGCTGGCAAATCTAGCTGTCCCTCACTAGCTTTGGGCTTTGTTACACTAAAGGCTTTTAGTGCATACGACTTGTTTGCAGTGGAGCTACTCTAACGACACTATGACTCAACTTAGCGGTTCATGCGTGGACAGGTTGTTGCTGTTAGGCCTCCAATGGTCATGAACTATTTGGAATTTCTGATAACTATTCGAACTTTGATTTGTGTATTTATGCATTGCACTTGTAGCTCTAACTTGAGATTGTTCTCATGTTGTACATTGTTTTACACTAACTAGTACATGAATGAAGCTGTCCAGCTTTGGACTGGAGCTTGGCTCGACGAAGCTCGAGTTAGAGTGTGCTTAATTCAGATTGGAACAAAGACTCAACTCGTGGCATGAATGGCTCACAAGCCGCTTGCAAACAAAAAGAACCTCTGCTTAGCTAGGCTCAGATAGACCCCTCAATTTTGCCTTTAACCTTTCTCTGTCCATTAACTACAAATTCTTTAGTCTGGATAAATCTGTATAAAATCACGAGTTTCTCATGTACAACTTTGAGTTATTAAATGAGCTCGTGTGTTATTCCATCATGCTGTTTTTAGTTTTCTTCTTTTTCAATATTAATATATTGGGGCTTTTGTCTATTTTTCTAAATAAAATTTCTGTCTTGAACTTGTTCACTCATTCTCTCAGTTCCTTTTTCTGCGCTCCCCCCCCCCCGTCTCAGCTCATTATATTGGAATATTTTTCTGAAACATTCTTTATGCGATTGTCAGCGTCTTAGTGTATGCTTTTTCCTTTTGCAGAATCTACGCCAGACTTTGGATGACTTGACGCGTAATGGTTATTCTGTAGTAAGTACCGCGTCGTGATGCTGCTAGGGTAGTCTTTAAATGCGTGCAATTGTCTAGAAACCATGCATGCTGTCTGTTTCTATGCACACATTGGTTGACAACTGCACATTGTTCCCAAGGCTTCTTCACGTGAAGTCCATTTTAGTTTTTTACGTAAATGCTTGCTGTTTATGTATTGCTGCACCCATTAGGATTTGACCTTGTTTTATGTGAGGATATCCCTTTTTCATCTGGGAAGCATAATACAAATGCTCCTTGGACTATGGCTCCGCTTGTTTTATGGAAAATATTAAAGAAAATGATTTAAGAACAACCTTTTCCAAAATAATGAAAAGCTTTTCCAGAAATTGACTCACTTGTTTAGTTAATCATATGAAAATGCATTGGAAAGCATCATTCAAAGTTGTTTGACAAGTTCTTTGAAAATAAATTAGAAAATAATTAATGTAATGCACTACATTAAGCAATTAGCAAATAAAATATTATGGTTCTATTCTATTTTTGCTGGTAATTAAATAGCATACTCTTATGAAGAAAATAAATAAATATACTCCATCCATTCCAAAATAAGAGTCATGTTACTATCTACACATAGTTTAATGCAAAGGAAAGCTTGTGGGCACAGTTGAATTGGAGGTGTGTCCAGAGACTTAATTCATCATTTCTATACCACAATCGGAAAGTGGATACTTTTTGTTAACACCTTGTTAGCGTGATAGCACAGTTGGGTCCCTATTTAACAATTTAAGCTTTTAGATGAGTTGGTAACTTAACATGGTATCAGAGCTATGGTAAGGTCTTGGGTTCAAGTCCTCACACTTGCATTTGTTACCTGAATTATTATGAATTTGTGTGCAGTGTTGGCACCCTATTTAGTTTGTGATGCCCCGACATTTTTGTTTAACTCTCCACATGTTAGCGGGTCACATGTGACTATGTGAGAGGGAGTGTTAGCTTGATATACATAATTGGGTCCCTATCTAACACCTAAAGCTTTTAGATAAGTTGGTAACTTTAACACACCCAGATAAAGAACAGTGGACACTTGTTATGAAATGTAATGGAGGGAGTAATCAGTAATGTTTATTGTTTGAAAATTAATATGAATTTAACCTGAAGTTTACTAAATATGTTCATCTTTACATATATGCAAACCAAGATTTTATGATTCCAATGATTGAAATTTTATGGTCAGTCAAAACTGTAAAAATGTATTATAAGTTTTGTTTAATTTTGTCGAACACGATCAAACGGAGCCTAAATCAGGATAAAGTGATCAAGCGATTTTTATCACAAGAAAATCGAAAGAAACCTAAATTTCCAAAGGGGCTGGCTTAATTTCAATTGTCACTTTACACAAAAAACCTCCACGATATATTTTAGAGATTATCAATATACACTTTGTATCATGATGATTGTGCAACTTTCCAGTAGAGGATATATCAAACTGATAACAAGTAATATTGGGATGCATAAGCTTTTGGGGTGGTAGATGCCCCACATTTATGTCGTGTGGTGGACATATTTTTAACGGCGTCATGGCTTAACCTCAGGTGGTACTTGAGGAGCATCCTTTTTTTTTTGGATTTATTTCTTGTGATGGAGGATTATTAATTTTGCTTGTGCTGATTATTCTGCATGACCTTATTGAAATGAGTATAGCTCGGGATTAAAAACCGAGTGCTAGGGTTTGGTAATGTATATTGCTGGAGGAGAATGTGCTTTGCTAAACATCTTTATTTGGTTTGAATTGAAAAAAAATTCATTTTGATGCTGGAAGTATTGTTTTGATTGGAATGCAATATGAATATGTCAATATGCAGTACCATATCATTTTTTCTTGCTTGCTTACAGTAACATATAAATTGAGCTTGTTAATTTCTATTAATTTTGTTTGGCAGTGCATTGTGGAAGAAGTTCAGGGTCCGACTCAAGCCCGTGCACGTAAAAGTCGCTTTATATCAGGGTACTTTCATTCTCACAGCTGAGCAATTTCTATCTGCTTGTCGAGTTTGTTGGTTACTGCCTCTCTCATTTAGATTTTTCTTACTAGGTGTATCTTATAGGTCCAATGTGCAATTTGACTTTTTGTGAAATGTGATGATTAGCAATAGAAGCTAGGCTCAATTCAGAGGATACAAATAATCCTTATGCTCTATACAACAACAACAAAGCCTTAGTCCGAATCACGTGGGGTAGGCTACATGAATCCTTCCGCCATTCCACACGATCCAATCCAAGTCACCACACATACCACAGCCTTTCATGTCTTTCCGTATTGCCGATGTCCATATTAACTTTGGCCTACCCCTGCCCCTACTCCTTACTTGATTAATATTATTTTATTTTTTTGATAAAAGAAGAATTTCATTGAATAGAGCAAGAGGATACAAAGAAGGCGGACAAGAAGTCCACCAAAAGAAATAACCAAAACCAAAATGTACAATGATCTTCTCCCACAAATAAGGCTCTCCAATCTCTAGACAAATCTCCCAACGACAAACCTCGGAAAGCGCCAAATGTCCGAGGCCAATGAGAAGCCTGCACAATGATCTTCTCCCACAAAAGCGAGAGCGATGTTTCTCGATTTCTGAAGATCCGAGAATTCCTCTTAATCCAAATATTCCACAACTGACTAAAAATGACACATCCCCACAACAAAGACGCATTCCTTGAGTGACCAAAACCCAAATGAGAAATCATGCAAAAATACTCCACAGAGCGAGGCATAATGCAGATCTCATCATGCACCCCAAACAACCTGTCCCGAGAGACTCCTAGCCGCCGGGCAATGCATGAACAAGTGTTCGTGGGACTCACTAGCTCCCATAAACATGACGCACATTTCTAGAGAAATATGTCTTCTGATGTCTCATTTGCCGCCAATCATAAGTATTCAAACGACCATGAACCACTTGCCTAGCAAAGACTTTGTATTTAAACAGAACTTTGGACTTCCAAATAAAATTATAAAGAGGAAAGTCAAGATGTGTATGTGGGTGAAGTGTTTTAGTGAAAGATTTGACCAAGATCCAAATTCGACGTTCGGATTGGATATCTGAAGGTCGAAAAGAAGATAAAAAACGAGCATCAGAGCTTGATTAATATTATTATCTTCACAATTCTTAACTAGAGCACTAAGGAGCCTACGTTGTACATCCTCATGCTCTGCACCATGTCCAAAATTCCTTTTCTTAAGTGTGCCCAGATTTAGCAGTTATATGAAGTCTTGAATGTTCCATGTGTGCATTAATCGTACATTCTCTCAAGTTTCTGCCTCATATGGAGTTGAGAGGCATTGATCGCTCATAGAAGATCAGATATCTGGTTTAAGTTGTTGCAAAACTTTACGGATTAGTCCATGTAGTTGGTGGCCAAGATGGCACGTATTCATGGAAATGTGGCATATTTGGGATAACATGGTGCTTGTGATGCAGAAGAACGCATGATCTTTTGGTATTCTGAGGGAAAGAAAAGGTGCTTGTGGATGCAGAAGAACGCCTGATCTTTTGATATTCTGAGGGAAAGAAAATTATTTATTTCCTCCATTTGTCCTTTTGCCCTTCACTCATAGGGGCACTTGGAGAATTGTCATTTACTGATCCTGCTCTAGTATTTTTACTGATTTAGTACCTTTCCCTTTCTTTGTTTTGATTTTCTGGTTTGTTCTTTAGTGGACATCTTGTCCTCGTGATTGCACCTTCTTCCATATTGTTTTTCGAAAGAGAAAGAAAAAGTGAAGATGATCAATCATTGATTTCATAATCAGATTTACTATTTTCAGCTACTGCACGTCTAATTCTTACCTGTTTCAAGGATTCAGTCATGCGCACCCAGGAAGTCCGTATGTTTTTGGACTGGTTGAAGATGGTCAAGATCTTGATTTTCCAGAGCCAATGCCTGTAGTTGGTATTGTAAAATTTCATCCACCTATATCAAAGGATCTTTTGTTTTTTACAGGGCCCTGATTACTAGTGTGATTGTGCCTTTATTGCACACACATATGCTCAAAATCATCTTGTTGCTAGTTTAAAGTCTGGAAACTCCTTACTTCCGTGCATATGTGGTATTTTAGGAGTATCACGTTCTGCAAAGGGGTACTGCTTAGTTTCTGTGCTGGAGACGATGAAAACATATGCTACTGAGGATGGCCTAACTGAAGAAGCCTTAGTGACTAAGCTTCGTACTTGTCGGTACCATCATTTGTTTCTGCATAGATCGCTGAAGCACAATTCTTCAGGTGAGCTATATTTGCTATATTTTTGATGACTAGTTGCTTACAGCGGTTGCTAGTGATGGAACTGATGACCACCAGATGAGATAACCCTCACAATAATGCAACAAACAACGTTTCCTTACTGGATTTCAGTGTGTTGTTTTTTGGCAGTTATTCGCATCCCTTTTGTTTAGGTGATGTAGAATCCAGTTCTCCATGTATAGATACTGCCATTTGCTTGACAGATATGGTTTATCTACCGTGAAGGTCACAAGTACGCCAAGACCAAGTAAATATGATTAGTGGATATTGTTCTGATAGGTAGAAGCCTAAACTAATCTGAACACAGATATAAATGGCTTGATGGCCTTGAAATGGTATCTGCCGTGACTCAATTGGAAATTAATCAAATTATAACATGGAATATGTAGTATATTATTTAGTTGTGTTTAAGGTCTAGTGATGTTGTCATAGTTTAGGATTATAATATAAAATATTCTGGTGCTTGGGTGCTCAGACCTGAACATGGTACCTCAGCAGGCTATCATCCCGTTGTAGGCCCAATGACCCTTATGTTCAGCAGAAACTGTTTTACCTCTTATCCCACCCTCTGTGAAGCTTCACTTTAGGGCACTCTTGTGAGTATCCCAATTTTGTTTATGGGAGTTTATGACAGTCACCACTTATTGTTTATAAGTGAAAAAAAAACCTTTTAATACGAGATTTAGGTCCAGGGCTTAATTTTGAGATGGAAAGGTGTTAGGCACGCATCTCACCTAGTCGAAGCCGGTCTCTTAATAGGGCATCAATTATAATAATTCCGGAAAAGGAGTTTATTTTAATATGATAAAGGCCTCGTCTGTTACTCCGTTTTGGTAAAAACGGAGGCAGCGGTACATCAACAAAGGTTTATCAATAAAGCGGTTTTGGAGCAAAGCAGTAATATATAGAGCGGTAATAAAAAGTTGGACTTGCGGTTTCTAAAACAGTGTAAAAAACGCTATATCGCCTTTTCTTTTACTGTTTTAACACTCTAATTTTCCAACACTGAAACTTTAATTGACTCTTTTATTATATTGCTCCTCCATCCTTTTCCGTATCACACTTCTCTTTGTCCTTCACATATGCTAATACTTCCCTTTTCCTTTTTGTTTGTTTCATAATATGTACTCCCTTTTACAAAAAAATTAAAACAATCTCATTTTTCTACGTTTTGCAAAAATAATCTTATTATTAGAAAAAGTAGATTTTTAAATAATTTGCAAATAGTACAAATTGTAGTCACATCCTTAAAAGAAAAATTCCAAAAATATGTCCATTTTAAAATAATGTACATAAATAAAATTTGTAGACATGGACAGATTAAAATTTTATAGAAAGGGGATGTAGAAGTGTGTAAAACACCTGCATAAGGTCTCTGTTTATAGTTGGTGTAGGATCAAAACAAGGAAAAACCCTGAATTCCCCACAAAGATAGGAACAAAGAGGCAAGATTTCTGAGCTGAGGCTCATAGAAACTTCTTAAACAAGGAAAACGGCTGAAACCCTAAAAAGCCGCGGCTTACCATGGGTTTATGTGGCATGTGTGAGAAGTTGTATGGTTCACGGTGACCAGTGAATAGTTCTCTGAAAATACTAAAAAATGCCCTTTTGAATCACCCAATTCCGAATCCATATGAATTTATTATGAATTTTGGAAGTTTGGTCAAGAAAATACTCCATTTGCACCCTAAAAGTCATCAGATTGAACTGTGACTTTAAAGGAGTGGAATTATATATTTGTATACTTTAAATTGATAATGAATAATATTAAATCATCATCGATGTCATAAGAGGGTACCAAAATGGGGTGTCTACAATACTGTGCAAATCAATCTCACATTGGGTACTAAAACTTGAGCATCACAGTCAGAAAGGTCTTGGGACTGGTCCGTGTCTGTAATCCATGTTTGATGTATGTCTACTTCCTCATCGTCCTGTGTAATGGAAGAGTTTATTTCTCACGGTTGTTCCTTGAGACAACTCCCTCCCTCCTTCCCACTCTCTATCTATCTCTTTCTTTCTTTCTTTCTTCCTTTTCTTTCTTTTTTCGGGGGCGGGGAAGATGGTTGTAGTCAGAATGAAAAACTTGTGCCTTGTTTTTTGTGTATCGATGAATGCTCCAGTATTTCCGTAGATCTATCATGGGGTCAATCCCTTACTTGACTAGAGGCTTCTTAGCAGGGACTTGTCGTTGGGGAGAATTTGGTGAAGGTGGACTACTGTGGGCAGAATGCAGTGCCGGACACTTTGAATGGCTTGAAGGCGATTTGCTCAATGAGCTGTTAATTAAGGTTCACAATTGAAATCAATTTCTCATGCTTGTGATAGTATATGGATCTTCTCACAATTATTGAATGCTGCATATATGGTGCAATTTTTAGGTAAAGGAGCTGTATGGGCTTGATGAGGAGGTATCATTCAGAAATGTAACCGTTGCTTATGAAAACCGGCCTCGCCCGTTACACCTTGGAACAGCCACACAAATTGGTCATATCTCATTGCCATTCTAACTTTTACATTGATTGGTATAATTTTATTAGTTCCTAATTGATGTCTTGGTGCTGCTTATTCCAGGCGCTATAACAACTGAAGGGATACCTTCATTATTAAAATTTTTGCTCCCTTCGAATTGCACTGGACTACCAGTTGCGTGAGTGATCAGCTTCCTAAAATCATTTCATATCACTTACTTAGGTTTATTGATGTATAGTCTTTGTCCCTTACCCTTTGAGCTTTAAGGCTATTATTATGAACAATGTTTGTTCCCTTTCTGTCCTTGTAAATTTGTCATACTCTGATTACTATCAGTGAAGGTTGGTATAAATTTTCGTCAAAACCAAAGTTTTACTCGAGGGAAATTAGGATTTTGTAGAATCTTGTTCTGTTCCAATGTTGAAGTAGTTCCTTAGAATCTTTCATATGATCTTTTGTCAGGTATGTCAGGGATCTTCTTCTCAATCCTCCTGCATATGGAATTGCATCTACAATTCAGGGTGAGTGTTTGACTCATATTATACTTCTCAACCTTCTGTGAACTTCTCAGAAATGTTTTATCATTCAAATGGTAGGCCATACGAATTACAATTATGCTTTTGCTGGATCTTCCATGGTAAACTGTAATAGTTAGTTGTTTACTTCTACATAAGTTAATGTTCTGCTTTCTATGTCATTGCTATTGCCTTTGTGTTAAAATATTATTAGGGCAGTGTTACAATTCTTGTTAATCAAAGGTACTTTATTTCCATGTTGTAAATCACCTTATCATTGTATTTGTTCTCAATAAAAAATATGTATGCATGTGTGTGTGTATATATATAGTCGCTCAAATGAGAACCTAAATATCGTAGGAACTATAGGAACCAAAGACACAATAACGAAAATATTTACTGTG
>JAOWAN010000054.1:3243440-3263553 GCA_028566635.1 Lobelia cardinalis | reverse complement strand
TTCTATTTAATTACAAATTCGCCATCAGTGTTTTAATTATGAATATAATCTCAACCATTAATCTATGTATAATCTAACCATCAAAATTGGTTCCTATAGTTCCTATATAGAATTGGTTCTCATTTGATCACCTTCCTACATATATATAATCCCTCCCTCCCTCTTTTGTTGCTATTATGAAAGTTTGTCAAAATACAATGTTGTCTTACATATTATTACCTTTTATTTTAATAGGATATGTTCCCTCAATTCTATACTCAATCTTTGTTTCTTTTACAGCAATATGCAAGCTCATGAGTAATGTGACGTGCTCGATTCCAGAGTTTACATGCATTGCACCTGCAAAGGTTATATCCACTTACTTTCCACCCCGTACAGTTTTTGGTTGCTGTTAGTGGCATATTAAAAATGAACTTATTTCCTCATTAATTTTTCATGTCTTCACTTGTATTTTACTTATCTATGTACTTGAATGCATTTGATCAGATATGGATTGCTGTTGTGGTAACAGTGTATTACTTCTTTCAAGTACCTATTTGCTCCTTTCAGACAGTGGTGATGCTAAATTTTTTCTGTCCAGATTTCAGACGCAGATTAGAATATGAATTTTGCCTATTCCATTGCACTTCAAAAATATATCATGTAAAGGTTCAGTTACTAATCACTCACTCACGCGCACCAAAAGACGAAAATAAGGTAAACTAGGTTCGGGTTAATTTTTATTACCTCTCCCGGTTTCGGAATGTATTACCATACTATAAGGGCATCCTCAATGGAGGCTGCAAAAACTCCAAAATCTCTATATTTACAAACTTTGGCTAAAAAACTGTCCACAGTGGTGAAAAATTTGGGGCTCCAAATTTGCTAATTTTTAGAAAGTTTGCAAATCTTACCCTAAATTTGGCATCCAATTTGCAGCTCCACTAAATGGGGCCCTCCAAGATTTAACAACACAAAAATAAATCAGAAACATAAACAATTTCAAAAAATGTTAATTAACACTAATTTTCAATTACGCCATTCAATTTTTCGAAAAGGGGTAGGCGACTCTGTGTTTGTAGAACTAAAAAGGGGAAAGGGGTTGGGCTAATTTAATTGGCTGGTAAACGGACTGAGCTAATCTGGTGTGGTTTTTTTTTTTTTTTTTTAATTTTTTTTAAAAAAATAAAAAAAATTTAATTTTATTTTTTTTTTTTTTTTATTTTTTTTAAAAATTTTTTTAAATTTTTTTTCACTGCTGACTCTAATTTAATTTTAGTGTTTTGTTATTATTAGTTTTTTTAAAAATGGAAGTTATTAGTGAAAATTCGCAAGGTCCAAATTTCACTAAGGAAGAGAATATAACTTTATTTAATTATCATTTTAAATTAAACATATAAAAAAGAACTCCGATCATATTATTATATATAATAATTTATACAAACTCAATTTATACAACCCAACCACAGAGCTTGCCCAAAACTTACAGACTCAAAAGATTCTTCTGAGGCTCTAAATAGGGCTCTAAAACTAAATATACAAACTTAATTTGCAGACTCCATTGAGCTTGTCCTAAGAGGATTAGTGCCAGTTATATGTTCATATCTTGACTATGCTCATTAGTATTGTCACCTGATCGGTGTTCCTGTCTGTGGGAAAGAAGGCATAATTTTCCTAGTGCTAGGAGTACACTTGTCTTTAGGTAGGGGCAATTTCTTTCTTCCCTTCCTTTCTCACTACAATATTAGGCTTTGTATAATGGAATACTGTTTATAGTAAAACTATAGCAGGAGAGTTTTTTGAGTTTAAATTAACTAAGGACTACTTAGTAGATCAACTGTAAGTCCTTACTGTTTTGTGTATCAGGATGGTTCAACTATTGACTGACTGACTAGACATATATAAGACAACATACCATGGGACATGTTCGTGCTGTTGACATTTTTCTATTCATGAGAAGAAGACTGGAAGTCCATGACAAACTTAAGAGCAAAGCTTCTGAAGTTAATAAAGGTAGAACAGAATATACCCCCCAGTCCCAAATAAATGTTCCCACTTTCCATTTATGTTTGTCCCCAAAAAATATTCCCATGTCTTAAAATAGCATAATAATATCAGTGAATTCCAATAACACCAATAGAAATTACTAGGAGCGCACAGTCACGTAAGAAATCTGCCAGGATCATTCTCTGATCACCGGCAAACTAATCCTGGTTAGTGGGGGAAAGTAGTACAGAAAATCGCGGTATGTATGACTTGGGCTTCTTCCGGTGTTCTTGCTGAGCCAAGGAGGCCGACGTGACAGTGTTTAGTTCGTGCTCTTGTTCTCCTTGTCTTACCCGTCGCCCCAACTAAGGGAGAGATGGGAGGAGCAGTTGAGGACGGGGGATTGCCAAAGGATGGCGTATGAGTTATTGCAGGCGCTGCCTTCTATTAGGGCTTCGAGACGTTGCCGGAGGGATTCCTGACTGAAGAGCTGCTGTAGGGTTTTGGTGGGGTCGACGGAGATGGAAGCAACTTGGGGGCGAGGGGAATTATTGAGTGAGAAGGAGAAAAAAACAAGTGGTGTCGGTGAGGTGTAGATGCAATGTGGTTAGGGGTTTTGGAGAGATAAAGTGGAGGCTTGGTTATTGGGTGAAGATGAGGAAGGATGGAGAGAGGAAAGGTAAGTGGCAAAAATTCTCATTTCTGTACGGGGAAGAGAGTAATTGCTGAAAACAAAATTGTTCCTTAAAAACATTGACTTGTCAAATGGGAACATTTTTGGGATGGAGGGAGTTTTGAATTTAAATTCTTTGGTAGAATAACTGAATAAGTACAACTGGAGACAAATTAGGTTCACTGGCTATGAAAATACCAAAAAATGGATCAATTTCACGATCTAGGATCAATTATAATGTGGGAGGGATGTTTAGAATAGAATCAGTTTGCGTGAAGTGGTGTATTGCGTAGGGATATTATAATACCTGTTATGTTGGAAGAAAAGTCTTTTGGAAACTTTTAGACATGGCTACGACTAAGTGGAATGTGGGTCAACCGGAAAAGAACACGTCCACCAAATGACTGTAACTAAAATGTGAATTATAGGATGGATATGTGGTAGAATTAAGATATAGGAAAAGAAAATTTTAAGAGCAACTTCACGAGTCGTTGCTCCATTGGTTTGGGCTCACATAACATAATAGGAAATGGAAAAGTATCAGCGTAAACATACTAGAGTAGGGTAAGACCAAAATCAACATGGAATGGAAAAATGGGATAGAGGAGATTGGGGCTTGTCTGATTGTCTAACATTGGACCAAACATAATGGTCAAAAAGGTTTAAGTAGCCAATGGCTGAGTAATTGGAACAAAGTTGAATTGAGTTGAGTTATCCATTCCTACTCTTACCTATACTTTTCCTTTCAGTTCTCCCACCAGCTGCCTTACTGGTTGCTTCGATGAAGTTAAATTAGCAATCACCTGTGTCCTTACTCAGTAAGTTGTGATAAAAAAATGATGAAATAAACTCGTCCATAGACATCAGGTCCTCTCTGTGGAACACAATGCACTAAAAGTAACCTTAGATTAATGGCCATGGAAACGCCTCCATATTTTGTGCAGTAAATCCCCCCTCCCCCTATCCCCCATCATCTTTCAAGGTATCACGACTCCCATCTATTTTCTCGTTTTCTGATTTTACAAATGCTTACCTGTTATTCCATATTTCCTTATATCACTTTTTGACACTTGACTTTATAATTTTATTTTGATTTTGCAGCTCGTGAAGCTACTTGAGTTAAGGGAGGCTAATCATATTGAGTTTTGCAAGATAAAAAATGTGCTTGATGAAATTTTGCAGATGCATAAAAATTCTGAGCTCAATGAAATGTTAAAATTATTGATGGATCCTACTTGGGCATCTACAGGGTTGAAAATGGACATTCAGATATTGGTAAGTGGTAATTTAGGATTCTAGTATTATTACAATTTCTCCCGCTTATAGTTTCAGAAAGTGGAGTATGTTTGAGAATTAATTCATGCAATATGAGGAGGCATATGGGGAAAAAAAGCAAATTCTTGTTGACCAATAATTTAGAATATGAAAGGTGAGGAGGCTCTTGATCCTTCCATATGATTATTTGTTTTAACAATCCTTGATAATCTACACTAAGATATTTTTATTGGAATACCTTGACAGATGCATATTTCATTCTCAAGTGACTGATAGGGTCAGTACGATGAAAGTTATTCTTCCTTTTATGATAACATATTATTTTAAGTTTCAGTTTGGATTGGAGGATTGGGTCTGCATTTTGAAATAGCGTCCTTTATAATGATACATGCATAATCTTCTGGAATAAGTCAGCCATTTTTCCAGTTTCGTGCCATAACTTTTCTTCCTCTTTTTACTTCCAGGTGAATGAATGTGAGTGTGTTTCTCGCAGAATTGGTGAACTCATCTCTTTAGATGGTGAAAGTGATCAAAAAATGGATTCATACATGAACATTCCTAGTGAGTTTTTTGAAGAGATGGAGTCCTCGTGGAGAGGGCGTGTGAAAAGGATCCATGTAGAGGAAGCTTGTGAAGAGGTGGAAAAAGCGTCCGAAGCCTTATCTTTAGCGGTAAGTGTTATACTTAGTTCTTATAATACTTGAAACTGCACACTTTCACCCAAATAATTCATAATACTTGAATTTTTTTGTATTTCATTACAGTTACTTTTCACCCAAATAATTCATAATTTGGCAACCTCTGATTCCCATCACATCTGTCCCCTACCTTAATAAATATATTATTTTTATTAATCTTAAGCTAGTGAAGCTATAACCTAACGTGTATAGTGTTATCTTTCTCACTCTAACCCGTATAGCCATTATATGCTTATTATGAAATAGTTTTCCTTGGGATTTTGTTGCCCTTTCTGATCCTTATTGCAACTTGTCGCAAATTATGATGTGATCCCAAACACATTTGGAGTGAAAAGCAGTCCAACAATGACCAACTATTTAGTAATTGGTGAAGGCAATATTTAATGGTTGCTAATAACGTACGATGTGCTACTTGCTGATTCTTGGCTTCATTCTGATCTGATACACACTGCCTATAAGAAAGACATATTGAGGTTTGATTAAAAGATAGGCTTAAAATTACTTCTAGGTGACCGAAGATTTCGTTCCCATATTATCAAGAATAAAAGCCACTACAGCACCACTCGGGGGACCCAAAGGAGAAATATTATATGCTCGTGACCATGGGGCTGTTTGGTTCAAGGGAAGACGTTTTGCACCAGCTGTTTGGGCTGGTACTCCTGGAGAAGAACAGATAAAACAACTCAGGCCTGCAGTAGATGCAAAGGGTCGAAAGGTTGGAGAGGAATGGTTCACCACAATTAAGGTCGATGATGCTCTGACAAGGTTAATTTTAGCTTGTGCTATCAAACCAATTCAGTTCTCATTCCTATAATTCTAGTTGTCTCTCATAAGTGATTTTTTATACATGTTTCAGATACCATGAGGCAGGTGCAAAGGCAAAGACATTGGTCTTAGACTTATTAAGGGGGCTCTCTGCTGAGTTACAAGCTAAAATTAATGTTCTCGTCTTCTCTTCCATGTTGCTTGTGATTGCAAAGGCGTTATTTGCTCATGTCAGGTTCGCACAAATTTTAAAAATTGTCGAGAAGTAGTTTTTGATTGATTGGCTAAACACAAGCATTGGCCACCTGTCTTACGCAATTCTAGCAACAAGCCCACTGGAACTCAAATTTTCGGCATTTTGGTCAATTCAATCACCTTCTCAGTACGGTACCCAAAGTAGCACCTCCAGCAAGTTAGGGAGTTGGTTAGGCATTCGATAAAAAAGTCTTGCCTTTTTGTAGGGGAGGAATTAGGAATGATTTACGATGCATGTTTGGTGTTATTTCTTGGTTTCGTCCATCCCTTTAAAGGTCAAGAGAAATGCTTGGGGTGTTATTCTTGTTTTTCAGCCACAATCTCTGGTGGAAGTGGATGGCTATTTTGAGGATGGAAGTTAGTCTGACGACCAAAGTGGTGAATAAGGAATTCCAATGGGCTTGATGCTATTTTCATTGTAGTATAGTAGTCAGTTTTTTAATGCCTTGTTGATTCTTATCTTTTATTTGCATTGTACCTTTTGATCCATACTCTTATATTCCTTTTTTGTCAGTTTGAGTACACTCTTGAACTTTAAATGTGAAGTTTTTCCTTCTCTTTTGTTTCATTAACTAAAGTAGTGGTGGTGTACCCTAGAAAGAATGTTGAGAAGTCTTAAGCACTTGATATGCAATTTGAGCATGAGACATCATAGTACATGTCAACTACGTATTACAAAATGTTCATTTTGCCACACATGATTATCTACAATTGTCCATTGCTTTGAGAAGTTATGTAGATTGTTATAGCTCTTGGGAGTTCCTAATTGAAGGATCCTGGCAGGTAAAAGGATGGCATACACCACTTTACCAAACTCAAGTACCCCAGAAACACTTGAGCAGTACGACTAGGAGAATTATGCGGTAGAACCTTTTATCGGTGTTAAGTTACCAACTCATCTAAAAGTTTAAGTTGTTTGATAGGGACCCAACTCTGTTTCAAGCTGACACTCCCCCTCACGTGCAATCCGCTCACGCGTGGAGAGTTATTAAGAACGCCTCAACTTGGGCATCACAAACCAAATAGGGTGCCAACACTGTACTCACAAATCCACAATTATGCGGGTTACAAATGCATGGGGAATGACTTGAACCCAAAACCTTGTTAAATCGGAGCTCTGATACCGTGTTAAGTTACCAACTGATCTAAAAGCTTAAGCGGTTAGATAGGGACCCAACTATGTATATCAAGCAAACGATCGGCAAAGGGACAGCAATGATTACAGAGTAGATACTCTTAGCTTTTGTCCCAGAGTAGGTGTCCATTTTTATTCAGTTACTAAATTCATCTTTGCCACCTAACATCATTTCAATGTCCTCTCTCAATGCTAATGTTATAATTATAAGTATCCATTTTTCATGCAAGCTAGCATGTTTCACTGTCCACTTGTAATGGTCATACTACAATGATATGACTGAGGGCAAGGGCGATCAGGTACATCTACCACTAATATTCCTTCTGTGTCCCACTTTCTTATTTCCTGGAAAGCTTAAAAGAAGCATGTGGACAGAATAATACAATTTAAGCCAAAAATTTTTGATACAAGGTTGAACCCGGTGCACAGGTCCGCTCTATTAGGATTTGAGAAAGGTGAGATGTTGGCAGCCTTACCTTCAGTTTGGAGAGGCTGATTCCAGGACTGGATTATGTGTCAAAGCATTAGTTTGTGAGGGCAGTTGCCATCTTACCCTGCCACACAGCCTATGTATAATCCGTGGTGTGTAAGGCCAACTGTACCTTTTATCAACTATCATCCTATCCCTGCATCGAGAACCACCCTTAAACACCCTCATGTTCAGTCGTCATGCTTGTGAGGTGCATAGCCCTTGTACAAATGCATTCTTTAACAGTTTTGAAGTTAGATCAGTTGGATGAGTAGAAAATAACTTCCTAACTTTTGATCGTAAAAA
Organism: Lobelia cardinalis; assembly: GCA_028566635.1. Taxonomy (NCBI): domain Eukaryota; kingdom Viridiplantae; phylum Streptophyta; class Magnoliopsida; order Asterales; family Campanulaceae; genus Lobelia; species Lobelia cardinalis. Next base: position 3,256,012 of record JAOWAN010000054.1, on the reverse strand, counting down.
CAGTTCCAAAGTTGGGATCCGGAACCAGCGATACAGAACTTTTGAACTTAGTTGATGAACTATTCAACTTGCATAAGGTAAAACTCATCTTATAAAAAGTAGAATTTGTCTTTAGAGGGGAAAAATTGGAATTTTTATCATCAATGATTTTTAAGGCAACAGCGACGTGGGTCGATCTGGACCGTCCGCTGCAGCGCAGCAACTGATTTCCTTCCAAAATTGAGTTAATTGTATATTAATGATGTTATTATATGGAGTTTATAGTTCAGTGTACAAAAATATGATGAACAATGCATGCAAATGCATGCGAAACAGTCACACAGTTCATTCAGTGTTTACTTTAAGATGTTACATACCCTATCAGTCTACGAAGTAATACGACTATAAGAGAGGGGTCCAATGTGCCGATTCTTTTGAGTCATATATATTGAAATGCCTTTTGATGCCTTATTAAGACCCTTTCTATGTTATGCCCTTTTTTATTAATTATTAATTTTTTTCTTTTTGGCAAGTGAATTCATTTTATACCAAAAAGAATGCACTTGTACAAGGGCTATGCCCCATGCAATAAGGTTAAATATATTTTCCAAAGGTCCATTTTTCTTTTTGGTTCCTATATTTTCTCTTTTAAACAAAATGAATATCAATGATCCAAAATTGTATATGGCAACAACAACAAAGCTTTATTCCCAATCACTCGGGGTCAGCTACATGAATCCTTTTTTTTGCCATTCCACGCGATCCAATGCCAATGCACCATACAGAATAGTCATTCATGTATAGGGCAAAGAAAATAAATGAAAAAAAGGACAAAAAATGGGAGAAGTACAAAATGGACATCTTAGAGTTCTAATTAAATGGCATGTGTAAAGATTGTACGTGAAAGAGTCCAACTTAAACATATATAAAAGAAGAAAAAACGTGAAAAAGAAATTATAAAATGGGAGAAGGAACAAAATGGATCTCAAAGAGCTCCATTTGTAAAGGACAAGAAAACAGAGGGAAAAAAAAGAAAAAAAGGAAAAAAAAAAGCATGGGACATCTGAGAGTCAAAATTAATTCATTACTGGAATTTCAAATCAAAAGTTCCTATATATTTTTTCTGTAGGTCCTATCTTTTCGAGAGAGGGCATTAATGGAATACACAAGTAAATCACTCGAGGGAATCTGTGCTTTTACATATGGTATGATTAGCATCAAGTGTCTGAGCAGCCATGTTTTCCGGTGATGTTAATCTGCTTGCTTGCGTTAGGTCAATTAAGCGACTGAAGTTGCTTTAAGTTGGGACCGGGTTCAAGTCTCAACATGCTGGCATGTATTGCAACACTCTGCATACCATGAGTTGGGATAAAAATTAAGGTTGGAAGATGCTTATTGTACTTTTTGAACTTCCAAATATCTTGACGAGAAGCTGAAGCTGTAATATGCAAAAAGAAACAGGGTCATGCTGTGGTGTGAGACCCTATTTATTTCAGGACTTGCACCCAAAGTTTGGAAACTACTAGATATACTTGGATATGCTACTAGTAAAAGTCCATAAAGAAAATAAAACATGACATAATGCCTATTGTAAAGCTACTTTTAGTTATGAATCCCAGGAAATTGTGCCTTAATCCTTTGTTTATGTTACCCGTTGATTTGTTGTTAAAGTGTCTGCATTTTCAAAATTATTTTAATGATTTTCATATCTCACTGATTCCTTGTTAAATACATGTTTATTCTATGCATTACCTCTTATTGTCCGAAGACAAGCTCATTGTTTCACAAATCTTTTTGATACAGTGAAGGAAGACGAAGGCAGTGGGTGTTTCCTAGTATTATTCAGTTCCATAGTACTGAGGTACTTTCAACGTTCTAGCCTAATGCACGTTGTTAATTAGTTCATTGGGCCAAATTGTATATCGATTGAATTTCCATCACAATTTATACCCTTTGTCTTCCACATTTATGAACCCACATATGGTTTCCCCAACATATGAGAAAGAGGGCCAAAATAAGCAGTCCACTTAATTTCTACTTTTGTTGTCAATGACAATTTGTCATTAAGGCAATGCAGAAACTTGCTAACCTTCTCAATGTAATTTATGTAACTGGAGAACTTTGGTGCTGGACCATGGTATTCAAGTAAAAATATTGCTTGCGAGTTGTATCAGAACTTTTGTGACTCTTGATATGTTACATGTGTTCCTTTTGAGAGCAACTCAACTCAGGAGAACTTTAAAGCTCTAATGACTTGGGACTAGAGCTATACACAAGCCAAGTCAGCTCGTGGATTCGATTCGACTCGATCCGTTTAGACCCGTCTCGACTCGACTCGCAGTGCTTTCATGAGCAAAGTCAAACATGATTTTAAGGCTCGTATTTTGCGAGTCCGACTCGACTCGACTTGTGTGACTCGCGAGCCGACTCGATTCATTATATTTCATTTATTTATTTATAATTTATATGAAGTTGAATTATCGTAGTTTGTAGATTTTTTTTTCTTCATATTTTAAAGGAACAAACTTCAAATCAATAATTTGTATTTTGTATAATTTATAGTAAATTATTATTGTTGATAATTTTTTAAACATGTTTATAAATTTCTATTTAAGAAAAATAAGAGAGGACCGGAGCAAGTAATTAATAAAATAAAATTACAAAATTACAAATTGAATTATGATCCAAAGTCCAAAATTTTATTTTTTCTTTCCAATTTTCATAAATACTTTATAACATAAGTGCATTACTATCTACTGCAATAGGTTAGCCATTATGCATAACATAACATAATTAATAATTTTCATAATTAAAGATTCGGCAAAACTTGCCCAGATCCGCTAAAAAGTTCGTCAACACCCGTTAAGGTTTACAAAATTCTTGGCTCGCAAAGTCTCACAAAGGCTCGCAAGCAGCTTGCGAGTCCGTCACGAGCCAAACCGAGCCCATTCATTTTAGGTTTGACTCAGAGTTTGTAAAAACTCGACTCGTAAAAAAAATGTAAAAAGATCGACTCCCGTCCGTAAAAATTCGACTCAATTCGGCTCATGTACAGCCCTACTTCGGACCATGGATCCTTTTTCTGTAGTTTGGCTTTTTCGTTTCTTTGTGGAGAAACAAAGGAAATTCTCTATTACCTTGTCTAATTGTCTGGTTCCTTGTTTCTTGATTGTTGGATGGTTGGCGTGGTATATTAACCCCGATTATCTGTAAATTAGAACTTGTCATGCTTCTTTATACTTAAGCAGGAGTAGTAAATTAAGATGGTCTAATATAAAGTAGTAGTATCTACTAGAGCGAAATACAATGCAGGCTATGCATTTTCACTTGATTCTTGAACGGTTTTTGTGCTTTCCATGAGCCTGATTAATTTTTATTTGTATATTATCTGTTATCTCATGTCATTATACCATGCAGGGACAAGAACTGGATATTTTTTTTGATATTAGATAATTATGATCTTTTTCTGCCTTCCATTTGTACGCCTGCTTATAATGACATTCACAATGCAGGAAGTAGAATGTTTAGAATGGTCTCCAAGGATGAATCTAGTTGGTCTAACGCCATATTGGTTCGACATAGCACAAGGGAATGCTGTACAAAATACAGTTGATATGACTTCACTGTTTCTTTTAACTGGACCAAATGGGGGTGGTAAATCAAGCTTGCTACGTTCAATTTCTGCAGCTGCACTACTTGGAATATGCGGGTTTATGGTGCCTGCCAAGTCAGCCTCTCTTCCTCATTTTGACTCCATTATGCTACATGTGAAATCTTATGATAGCCCTGCAGATGGAAAAAGTTCATTTCAGGTGCCTTATTTATAAAAATCCCGTGCTTGATGACATAAGGCTCCATTAACTTTTAATTTTCTGGCTTAAATATATATATTTGGTGCTTTCTGTATCTAATTCCAAACCCAAGAAGTTATATGAAGTTATATGCTTCTCCAAAATCTCCATGAAGTCAAAGCTCCATAAGTGGCCCCCTGATATGTAATAATGTAAACATGACTAAAGCTCAAGTTCTCTGAAAACTGTGGAACATCGTACACATCTATCATATTATTGAGCAACTCTGCTGACTTTTCTTTAATCAGAGACCACTATTTGGTGCAGTGAAGCAGCAGCAATATGTGAGCACAACTGATTTAGGTATTTGGGAGCTTTTGCTGCCCCCAAACTTATACACCCAATTTAGCTCTTAACAATTATTGGGCTAGCTGTAGAAAAGGGAATGAATGATGTAAACTTTAGCATATAGAGACTAAGATTGAGTGACTCAGTGTAGAAATCTTAGCATCAATTATCCATTTGTTTCTCATGTAAAAACATAAAGCAGCTTGAGGATAAACCATTGAGGTTTACAAAGTTATTAGTTGCTATTCCTTTTGGTCTGTGAAAGCAAATTAAGAGCTTGGCAATTATGAAGCCAGCATTTTTTCAATCACCTTCTTTGAAAACTGCAGCTAACAGTCAGTTGGTTTTCTAGTTCTCAGAAAAGTATAACACCTTTAAAGGGCCACTTCTTAGGCTTGAACTCAGAGGCGCTGGAAGAATGCTAACCAAAGAGGACAGAAACAATGTTACAGAATACTAACATGGAAGTTGGTTGTCTGTTATAATGGTTTTGTACTTTAGGGGACACTTGCAATAAAGGTAAAATGTTGAACCCAGTGCACAAGACTCCCGCTGATACAGGGTCTGTGGAAGGTGAGATGTAGACAGCCTTACCTCCATTTAGAAGTGCTGCTTCAGGACTCGAACCTGCACCACAATGCTGGTTTGCAAGGGCACCATTGTACCACGCCTGGTAAAGGGATAATTTCGATATCTACAGCAATGCTAGAGGTCAGGAAAGACTAAAGCTAGCTTACGCTGTGATAGTGAAGTATATGATTATATGTGGTTTAGTACAGTATCTTGCTTTGGACACTATTTGATGGAGGTTTAATGTTGCTGACCTCGAATAATTTTGGATAAGGTTTCATTGTATAGAGTACTTGAGGACAAACTGAATGTAGACAGTATTTTATGAAATGACGCCAAGTAGTTGGGATAAAGGCTGGTTGATTTAACTGTGTGATTCTTGGTTAATACTAAGTTTTTGCTTTCAAAAAATGATTCAACTTTCAAAGAAAATTGTGCTTTCATTTAGGTGGATTATGCTCTATTTTACGAGCTGTCAATTGTAATAGACCTTTTGGAGGTTCTTTTGTGGGGACAGTCCAGTTTCTCTAGCCAATTTATTGGGAGGATAGGTCTCGAAGCCTAGGGAACAATTATAGTATTATTCCTCTTCTTAATCTAACATTAACAGCTATATATATACTTGTATTAGTAACTGGAAATTATTGGTTATCTAACTGGAATAACAAAAGATACAGTTAGTCTGAAGTATCAGGAGGCCATAATGCTCTGTTGGACTCCAAAGCTTTGATTCTTTTAATTATCCATTCTGAGAGAAAATTCCTTGGCTAGTCAATGCGACAGGTTTGCCTCCCTCTATCCACTGTAGGTTGACAGTTTGGGACTAATGTTACGAGTTACTGAAGAAACTTTTTCAGTGGTTTTCTTAGTATTCTTTATAGAAAGAAACTGGCTATTTTTAAGGTCTAACAACAACAAAATTGAAAATTAAGATATTTAGGCAGTGCTGCTGCTCTTATAGCCTAATAATTGCAAAATGTTTCATACTATATTCCAATATTGACTTTTTATATTGGCTGGCATAGCACATGTTCTTAACGTGGTGTGCGTGGGCAATATAATCTCCGCAATATTTCCCGCGTAGTACATTTGATTGTCCTGATATTCTTTCAATATTTCGTTTAGTTTAAGAATCTTAATGTTCGTGCTATTCGATGCATCAGATTGAAATGTCTGAGGTACGTTCTATAGTTACTGGAGCGACTTCAAGGAGTCTCGTGCTTGTGGATGAAATATGCAGAGGAACAGAAACAGCAAAAGGGACATGTATTGCTGGTAGCATCATTGAAACACTCGATAAAATTGGGTGTCTGGGTATCGTCTCAACCCACTTGCATGATATTTTCTCCTTACCGCTGACTACAAAGAATACTGTAAATAAAGCGATGGGATCAGAATATGTTGATGGTCAACCTAAGCCAACTTGGAAGTTGATAGATGGAATCTGCAGGGAGAGCCTCGCATTTGAAACAGCTCAGAGGGAAGGAGTTCCCGAGACCATCATACGAAGAGCTGAACAGCTGTACCTTTCATCTTATGCAAAGGGTTCATTTCCAGGGAAAAAGGAAAGAAATGGTGAACATGTATATTCTGCTGTAGAGAAACCTAATGAAGCAAATGATCAATTAACCGGTATCGGTAAGAGAGCTACTATATTTTCTAGAATTGCATCAACAGATTATATGGAAGTTTTGCAGAAGGAAGTAGAGAGAGCGGTCAGCATAATATGTTGTAAAAAGCTCGTTGATCTCTGCAAGATGCCAAATGCATCAGAGCTTGCAGTTGTAAAATGTGTTCTAATTGCTGCTAGGGAACAGCCTCCTCCATCAACAATTGGTGCATCGAGTGTCTATGTTATGCTTAGACCTGATAAAAGAATTTATGTTGGGGAGGTACTTACTGTTCAGCTCATTCAGTTGGTTATGACAGTTACTACTCTTTTTTATTGTTACCAGTGCATTTAGTTAGCGACACTAAAATCATTTGCATAGAACTGCATTTTGATACTGGAGCTTCAAACGCCTGCAATATTTCTAGCATTGCTTTCTTATCGTTTTTCTAATTTCGTTACCTCATTCAAAACTAGAATAGTAAAAACTTGGTAGGTGTGCAAAAGAGAAAATGTGGCTAAAGCAGGTTCTGATAATTGCATTTTGGATTATCTACATGATGCTTTGTATTTTTGATATTTTCCATGAAACAGTTTATGGCTCTTGAAGAAAGTCTTGGCATCCTATTTTCATAGAAAGCTTGATGTAAGAAGGGCTAAGTTGAGTTGCTAACGTTTATTTTTTAATGATTCAATTCGCAGACGGATGATCTTCAGGGCCGGGTACGCGCCCATCGATTGAAGGAGGGAATGCACAATGCATCATTCCTGTATTTCTTAGTCAATGGGAAGAGTGTGGCGTGTCAACTGGAAACATTGCTCATCAACCAGCTACCGACTCATGGTTTTCAACTTACCAATGTAGCTGATGGTAAGCATCGCAACTTTGGCACGTCTGAAATCCCCTTGGGCAGTGTAAGCTTGCACAGATGAATGCGGAACTCCATTTCTGACATTTTTGTAAAGTTAGGCAAGCTAGTCAATGGAAATATGTCACCAGTTTACTTTAGGTCTAGTGTTGTAATTCATCATGATAATCTAAAATCTTCATTAAACTTTCTGTGGCTGCAGCAATTCTGGGTTCAGTGGGTATCTGTTGCTCCACTTAGTAGTGGTTCCGATCACTCTTCGAATAGCAGAGGGTGAAATTTTGTTGTTAACGAATTTGAGCATGTACCCTCTTTGCTGCAGTGCATTGACTGTCATATAGTGGGTGATTTGACTTCATTAAGATCCTCGAAAACTCCCATCTCACTCGTAAGCTTGGCTTGTTTTACATATACCCTCCAATTTAATTTTATACTTTCCACATTTTCTCTCATCCCGAATCAAAGTAGTCTTTTTGCCGTGTTCACTTAGAGCACCTACGTCAGCCGGAAGGGCAAATTTTCAGGATTATACTGAGAATATTCCCTCAGCTCAGAAACATTACTTCACATGGATCATGAATGGTGAAAATTATATGGAGTGCCTAGGCATAATGTACATAATGAATATAAATTATGCATATAATATATACATAATGTACATAAATTATGTTATGTGCATAATTTATAATTTTTATGTGCATTATGGACACTTCTTGCTAAGAGCTCCATTATGGATGGTGTTGCCCCGATATTAATTTTTTGTTGACCGAAGACACTTGGCTTCAGTTGGTCAAGAAAGATAATGAGTATTCCATCCAAATATTTTATCTCATTCAAATTTATAATAATTATAATTTATAATTTTAAAAAAAAAACCACCTTTGAAAATTAAAATTCTCAAGCTATAGCTAAATATAAAATTTGCTATATTTTGTTTAACTTTTCCAAATTCTAATTTTTCTTCCTCTTCACTAATTTTGATATTAATTTTCACTTAGTTTATTTCATCTCCTATTAATTTTTTATGATGGATCCAAATAATTTGAATTACAAAAATACTCAATACTCTCAGCCAAATTCAAATGTGAATTTCAATCCAAATATCAATTTTACTTCAAATATTCAAATACCTTTTAATTCAAATTTGTTAAATCATCATCATCAAAGTTTTGAATTTTTTCCACCTCCAATTCTTTCCATATTCTCTCACTTTTTAAAATTATATATCTAATTACAAAATTGCACTTGCTTTAGGTGCCCCTAGGCGTGAGTATATATCTTGTATATTATATAAATAATCAACGTAATCATGTACATTAACTACATTTGTAAAATTTTAAGATGTATTATTTGGCAAGAGATTTGACAAAATGTAGAGTCTATTTTTCTTATAAAAAATAATTTTCATCTTTATTACACTCCTAGTTCCTTTAACTGTATTTTCTATACCTTACATTTGAACATTGATTTTAACTCAATTACAAAAAACCCAAGACCATACATGCTGTCTCTTAATTTAACAATTTTGTTGTAAGCAAATTAATAACACCAACTTTGAAAACATTAACATCTTAGAATTGTAAATAAAGGGGGTGTTGGCTATGGTTAACATTATCAAAATAAATTTTCAGGCTAACCATTACGGACATTTTTGCTTTGGTTCAAAATATAACGACGAAAGCTAATTTTGGACGTGCTCTTCTCCCCTTGTGGGAGAACCTGTTGGGCGTTCTTCTTAGCTAGAATTATTGCAGTATGATAAGGGCTAGGAGAATTTGAAAGGTAATGGGTTACTCCTATAGCACGTCCTTGTACAATGCTTAAGGGGAATGCTGAGTAAAATTTTATTCAAATTTTGATCTTCGAATCTTATTAAAATTAATTCTATGACTATTTAAGGCCCTTTTAACGGGCCTTAAAACTATTTTATAGGTCAACATATTAATAGGTAAAAAAAAACAAAAAAAATTATATACGTAGTTGTCATGAGAACTCAATTTTCCCATTCTTGGTTATAAAGTGCTATAGAAAAGATATAATTGAGAGGGATCGAAGATGAAAAGAATGTGCTTATCTAATGATTGATCAATGTCCTTAAAGTAATAATTGCCCCCACTATTTTGCTGCAAGGTATGTGACGATTTACTTCTAGTATTAGACTTGCATTCGAGGAATGTTGAACAACAAATTTTGGAACAATTTAAGAGAGTTGTAGAGTAAAAATGAGTTTCAAAAATGTGTTAGAACACTGTTGGAATCATTGAATTTATAGGCCAAAACATACCCTTTCTCAACGGTCGCAACCGTTGAAAAGAAAAGTTATCAGTTCTGAACGCCCCAACGCTCATATGAGCGCCCCAGCGTTCAGGACAATCTCCTAAACAGTAATGACCGTTGAATTCAAAATTTAGCAAGAAAAACCGTCAATAAGCGCCCCAGCGTCTGTTTGAGCACCTCTGCGCTCAGCCATTTTTGTAGACTTATCTGGTGCTCAATACGTCAACGCCACAAACGCTTTCAGGACGCCCCCGCGAAGCTCTGAAGTCTAAAAACTCAATTTTCGGGAGCAAACGACATTGTCTTAATATTTCAATGGAGGATATCAATCCTAATTTGAAAACACAGCTCATTTCATCCATTTAAAATCACCATCTAAACATCATCATCTAACCATAAATTTTCAACATAAAGCTCTTAATGTCATCTGAGCTTTGATAAACTTCTCGCATTTTGATGCGAAAATATGAAACTCAGAGCCAAATTGAGGAATGTCGGTATGGTGCAATATTCCTCCATCCCACAAACGCTTATTGCTGAGACATGTACTTGCCTTATGATTCTCTCAACCAAACATCTACTAGTTCGGTGGTTTAATTCTGATCTTTTCTATCATCCTCTATTACAACACCTTCATACAAATTGGACAGAAAATGGAAAGGAAAAGACACATTCCCACACAGGCCAGAAACTGCCCAATTCGGCACCCCCTTATAAAAAACACGGTTACTACCTATTAATAACAAAATTTGACCCTCTGCGACAGATACCGACTGAACCCAAAATTGCTGCAGCCACAGAATGTTTAATGAAGATGTTAACTTATCATGATGAATTTTACAACACTAGACCTAAAGTAGATTGGTGACTTATTTCCATTGACCAGCTTGGCTAACGTTACAAAAATGTCAGAGATGGAGTTCCCCATTCAACTGTGCAAGCTTACTCTGTCCAAGGGAATTTCAGACATGCCAAAGTTGTGATGCTTACCATCAGCTACGTACATTGGTAAGTTGAAAGCCATGAGTCGGTAGCTGGTTGATGAGCAATGTTTCCAGTTGACACGCCACACTCTTCCCATTGACTAAAATACAGGAATGATGCATTGTGCATTCCCTCCAATCGATGGTCTGTAGATTGAATCATTAAAAATATATGAAACAAAATTGATAAAATCTGATAAGGGAGAATGTTAGATTTATGAAAGATGGTTCAGTACATAGCAATTTTTTTAATGATAAAAGTCAAAACACATTTAATAATGTGTTGTCATTTTTTGACTTTATTAAATGTGAGTTGTCACTTTCGCATCTTTATTAAAGGTGAACCGTCATTTTTAAATTTCTTTCGATTAAGATGATATGTAAACGAGTTGTATCATTTGACTCATTTACTACGTACGAAATTGTGAAAGAACGTTGTACCACAACTCACTAGTAAAGCAATTACGAAATAATTTACCTTGCACATAATAAACACCTTAATTCAAACATTATAAACATTAAAATTCAAATATTACAGACATTTAATCACTAGAAATATTAAAATAAATATTACAAACAAAATAAGCATGACAATAATAAATAGAAATTAAACAAATCCATAGTTAAATATTCTCGAATTTTCTCATGATATCTGTTGTAAAGCTCCATTTCATGTGTTGATAATACTGAGTTTTTCATCAATGCATGATAAAGTTTGAACATCTGCTTGAGCTCTCTTTGCGCATGATTCTTTTTATGTGTTCGTTTATTTTCTTTCTTTTCTTTCATAAATTCAAACATTTGCATTTCGAGCTAAAGTCGCTCAAGATGCATTCGAAAATCCCTACTGTGCGATCCTACTTTCATCCACAGATCACTACTGAACTGACAATAGCTATGGCATTCGAAAGAAACCCTAATACTGAAGATCTTGATGATTCTGCTTCAATGATTGATGAATACGATTTGGAGGAAGTCAATCTGATTCTGCCTCCCAATCATCCTCTCTATCTTCATCCTAGTGATTCACCAGGTATGAACTTGATTTCTGATGTTCTGGATGGAAAGAATTACTTGCAGTGGAGTCGTTCGATGAAATTACATCTGTCTGCAAAATTGAAACTAGGTTTAATTACTGGATTACATAAATGTCCTCGGATTAACTCCAAGTATTATGCAATATGGAATAGATGTAATGATATGGTCGTTGGTTGGATCTTGAATTCCATAAATGCTGATATACGTGCTAGTGTTGCATTTATCAAGAATGCTAAAGTTATTTGGGATGATTTGGCTGTGAGATTTACTCAAGGAAATGCACCTCAAATCTTTAATCTGCAGAAAGACTTGATTCAATTGTCTCAAGGGTCCATGACTATATCTAGTTACTTTACTAAATTCAGATCACTGTGGGATAATCTTGAAAATCTGAACTCTGTTATGCGATGCACTTGTTCATGTTGTACTGCCTATCAAGAACAAAGAGAACTGCAGATGCTGACACAGTTTATGATGGGCTTGAATGATAAATTCTCTCACACTAGAAGTTCCATTCTAGCAATGAATCCTCTTCCAAAAATTACCAAGGCAATCTCTATCTTAGAAAATGATGAAGGACTGAACACCAATTGCTCTCAAGAATTTTCTACTGCTCTATATTCCAAGGCTAGACAGATGTCCAACAAAAACTCAGGATCTGGTTTGAATCCTACTTCTTATGCCTCCAAGAAAATTGAGAGAAATCAAGCTAAGGCTCTACTCAATTGTGATCATTGTGGTGGAAATGGACATACAAAGGACAATTGTTTCTTCTTGAAAGGTTTTCCAGATTGGCACCCATTGCATGGAGTTACTCCCAACCCTGCTAAGATGCCAAAAAATCTGGGAAAAAGTGTTGCTAATGCTGTCAGTACTAAGATACAGACTGTGCAGGCAAATGTTGCTAAGAACCCTATATCTGGAGAAATGCTAAATACTCATTATCAAGATTTATTGGATGTTGTGAGTTCCTCACTTCCTGCATTAAATGTTTCTGAAATTGATGAACTCCACTCAGGTAATACTCTCACCTCTACTAGTTTTGTTGGTTCATTAACCACTGAATTAGATGCTTTACATACCACCAATTGGATCATTGATTCTGGAG
>JAOWAN010000054.1:3222397-3243340 GCA_028566635.1 Lobelia cardinalis | reverse complement strand
TAGATGTTCAAGGGTATTCTGATTCTGATTGGGCTAGTTCGTTGGATGATAAACAATCCATTTCTGGTTATTGCACCTTCGTTGGAGGAAACTTGGTAACTTGGCACAATAAGAAACAAGCCGTAGTTGCAAGGTCTAGTTCTGAGGCAGAGTATAGAGCTATGGCTTTGGTGTAAGTGAGCTCATGTGGACTTGTTCTCTTCTTGAAGGACTAGAATTTCTATCGATCGGACCTATGAAGTTGCTTTGTGATAACAAAGCATCTATATGCATTGCCCGTGATCCGATTCAGCATGATCAGACGAAGCATATTGAGATTGATCGACACTTTATCAAGGAGAAGATTTCTAGTGGTCTCCTTTGTACTCCTTATTTAAAGATCGGTAATCAATTAGCCGATGTCTTAACTAAGGGTCTTAGTAGTAAAGTCTTTATTTCCATTATAAGCAAGTTAGGCATGATAAATATCTTCGCTCCAACTTGAGGAGGAGTGTTAGAAGTAATGAGAATAAATGGTTAGTATTGTATAGCATTTATATCTAGGGGCCTTAATGTAATATATATATGGGTAGAAGTAGAGATGTAAGTGTAATTTTTCATTATAAGTAATACATAGAAAAGTTTCCCTCTTTTCCTCTCAGATCTACTTTCTCTCTCTAACCTATCTCTTGGGGCAAATCTGACTCTCATGAAGACTATATGCCTTCTTTCATTTCTACGACTATCATGATGATGTCTAAGAAAATAAGGATACAGAACAACCATTATCTACTTCATCAAGTGAGTCATATCCATCATGACCGGGGGGAAATTCAAGTGAATGATCACAAGGAACCCAAAGTCTCCGAGAATTGTATGAGATAACTGAAGAATAGCCCCCAAAACTAAAAGATTTGACACTTTCTATCTACTTCCTAATTATAAACCTCGAGATTTCGACGTAGCAACAAAAGACAAGAAACAGAGAACTGCCACGGATGAAGAAATTGAAGTAATAGAGAAAATAATACATGGGAGCTTGTTACATTTTCGAAGGGGCACAAAGCAATTAATGTAATCAAGCGCTAGCAGACTTGGAATAGCATAATTGACAAGTACTTATAAAAGAATGGCTTAGAAATGCCCTTGTGAGCATGCTTTGTATATGTTAAGAAAGAGAAGGGTGGCATATTGATTGTGTGCTTTTACATGTCAACGATTTAATTTTCACGGGAAATAATCCCAACATGTTTGAAGATATCAAGAAAGTTATAGCTCATGGGTTCGAGATGACTAGAATTGGTCTAATGTCTTATTACTTGGGCATCAAAGTGAAGCAAACAGAGGATGGGATCTTTATTTTTCTAGAGGGCTATGCCAAAAAAGTTTGAAGAAATTCAATATGGACAAATAATTCATGTATGTTACTACTCATGTTGAATACAGAGGGAAGCTGTCCAAGTTTGAAGATGGAGAAAAATTCGACCACATTATTTTCAAAAGCCTAGTTGGAACCTTGAGATACTTAACATAGACAAGACCAGCCATTTTGTTTGTAGTATGACTTGTTAGCCATTTCATGGAGAATCCTATTGTTCGTCACATGAAGGTGCTAAATATTGCTTTGTTATAGCAAAGTATGCATAGAACTGCATTTGGTATATTTTATTCATCTTCTAATGATGCTAGGCTTGTGGGTTACTATGATAGTGATGCACTGCTGGATTTGTTTTCTTCATGAGAAATGCATCCTTCACATGGTCATCAAAGAATCCATCAATTGTGACACTTTCATTTTGCGAGGCAGAATATGTTGCTGCCACTAGCTTCTTGTGTTTGTCAAGCAATTTAGCTCAAAAACTTGCTGAAGGCACAGATTTTCAAGACCCCCCAACCAATATATTCATTTACAACAAGTCGGCAATAGCATTGACAAAGAATTCAGTAGTTCATGATCGAAGTAAGCATATATCGATATGCGATATCATTTATTAGAGAGTGTGTTGCCATAAAGTGGTGGAGCTGAAGTATGTAAAATTTCGTGATCAGATTGCGGATATTTTCACTAAATCTATCAAAGCTGAAGTTTTTAATCTCTTAAGGGATGCTCTTGGCGTCACTAAATCAAGTTTAAAGGGAGTGTTGAAAGAATAATCTTGGCGTCACTAAATCAAGTTTAAAGGGAGTGTTGAAAGAATAAACTAGATTTGTTTTTGAAGGTTCTAGAGCAATCCACAGTTATGTGCATTAATATTTTGCGTGTTCCTCATGTACTTTAAATAGGAATGAATGTATTAAATAGTGGTTCATGTATAGAATCAGATTCATGTTAGTAGTGTACTACATAAAGGTATATAATGCAAACATTTAAAGGGGTGGAATAAGAAATATTTGCATGCTATCCTCCATACAAGAATATTTAGTATTTTCTAATTCCAACACAAGGTGCTTAGTGCTTAGATTACAACCTCTTTACGGGAGAAGAGGTTGTAAGTCATAAATTATATCGTGTGTCTAGGCACACCTAGGACGGTGTACCTAATAGGTAAGTATCTGTCGTGAATTTGAATCTTGAGATATATTGGAGAAGTTAGAGCTACGTGTATAACACTCTAATTTAGATGTGGCACATCTAGAACGGTATGCCTAGGCACACTGTATATCAATTGGTTATAAGTGCGTCTCACATGGTTTATTTGGCTCCTAATGAAGAATCCTTCTGAAATAAACAATATTAGAGATGAGATCACAATAATATTCCAAACATAATCTATGGAATCAAATGGAAGATGACTAGTTTTTTGAGCCCTCCAGCGTAAAAAAAAATTTGATTTATCTTCGGGCAGCTCTAGGGGAAGCATAACGCGCGGCTCTATCCACCGGTAGCAATTCAACACAAAGCTCCCAGTACTCAAGCTGACATCCTTTCGAGCTGCCACCAGCTGAAGCCAAACACCCAGATCAGTCTGTCTTTTTACTCTGGGCAGGATGGAAAGTATATGGAATTGCTTAGAGTTTAAGCCTGAAAGATGGATTTCAAAGAAAAACACTAGTGAGATCAAGCCCTAGCCATCTTTCAAGTTCACATCATTCAAGTGGTAAAAGATCATCCCGTTTTTGCCTATGGATTCTGATATGAAACATGGTGTCAAGTTTCATGCTGCCAAAAGATGTGTTTGATAATCACGTGTTCAGAAACCAATGCTGGCAGCTGCTTCCAAATCAGTCTCTACACTTTTACTTTTCTTTTCTCGCCCACTCCATCCTCTCACCAATTGATGTGTATTTGTGAGTCTATGTGTTCGAAGTCCTGTTTTGTTGTTCTTTTGAGTTGGTTTCCAGCCCACTTTTGTAATATTATATGCATCATCATAAAATCTATATAACTCTCTCTGTTTCATTTTAATTGTTCTGAAAGCGACGTAAAACTCTTACAACATGTCACTGTAGAGGACAAATATTAAATCGAAATAGAAGGAGTACGCTTTATGGAGGTATTCACTATTCACCGAAATGACGTTTGTAACTGTAATTTTTATTGGTAGTGAAAAGTGTATGATGCTGATGTCTCTATCAAGTGATGTTGACTTCCTGCTAGGAATAAAGCTCGGATCACAAGTTTCATTTGGTGTCATATTAAAATATGAAGAATACGGATAATTTTCGATCACATATCAAATATCACACCCAAATATCACACTCTTTTAATTTTACTTTTCATTTACTACCTCTATACCTATACACTTACAGAAATCAATTCAAACCTTTCACATCACATTCTCATTCCTCTTTTATTTAATTCTCTACTCACATTCAAACCTTTCACATCACATTTAAATATTATAAATTACATTCATCTTTTCACGTCCAAGGGTAAAATAGACATTTAAGCAAAAAACTCATCTACTCCATTTCATATTTTGAACAGTACCGTTTATTACCATATTAAACGAAATGGGACTTGTGATCTGCCCCTAATGAACATTGAATTTCATTTTGTACTAGTGTTTCGAACGGTCACGACATTACGCTCGAAAAAAACAAATTATAAGAAGATTAATAAAAATGCAGCAAAAATTATAAATTTTTTAAGAATTAAAAATGTATTAGTTAAATAAATTTAAATAATTTTTGATCTGTGTCCGAAAATATGAAGTTTAAAAAAATAATAATAACTTAGGTGTTGTTTCTTTGAGATTAATAAGCATCTGTAAGAGAGTTTTGTGTAATTTAATTAGATAACTTATATATTAGACCGTTTGATAATTTTTCTCTTTTACATCTGAAAGCAGCTTAAAGTGTCTTAACCAATCAACTTATTCAGATCTGAAAGCAACTTAAAGTGTCTTAACCAATCAACTTTAAAACTAAAGCTGATTAGTTAAAACATATATCTGAAACATCTTTTGAACAATTTTATCCCTTAAAAAAATATTTAAATTTATTATTATTATTTTACTTTGTACATTTAATTTAATAAAATTTAAAATAAATTTAGCTTTTAAAATTTTAAATTTTAAACTAAAATTTAATAAAATTTTGAGTTTTAAAGCAATATGTTAAATTATATCGTCACATTTATATATAACATATTTGAGTTCTTAGGTATAAAATTAAAATAAAATGAGATTATATTTGTGTTTTATATGTATCAACTAAAATTACTTTTTTATTCTAATACTTTGTTCTAATAATTTTCTTTTTATTCTAAAATTTTTTCTTATAAATTTTTTTTTCTATTCTAGAAATTTTTTCCTATAACTTTTTTTTAAGATTAGATAAGAATATGAAATGTATCAATAAAATAAATAAAATACCATATCTCATTTAAAATATAATTAATAATTTATTTGGTAATCATAAAAAAATAATTTTTAGAATCTAAAACATAATAAATATATTAAATAATAATATTAATACTAAATTAGATTAAAAATTAAAGACAAAGATAATGCATAATTAAGTGGCTATATAGCAAAATTAGGTAAATACTGATAATAAATTTAATATACATAATAAATATATTATATTTTTTTATTTTATAAGTAATAATAAAAATATATTTATATTACTTTCAACAATTATAAATAACAAACAACCTTTATAAGATGGTTAAAATGAGCAATAGACAATTAATTTAGTTCAGTAACCAAACAGTTTTACTGATTCAACTTTCAGCTTTCGGATGTTACTTGTTAATTCTTCAGACATATTTAAATTTGTTTCTAAACTTCAACATTCAGCACTGAAAATAAACAAACAGCACCTTAAATTAATATTTTAATTAGTATGAAACTTCATATAAAAATCTTAAATTAAATTTATTTTAAAATATAAATAACTTTATATTTGACTGGACCAACTGAGATGTCAAAAGTTTTACCGCATGATTTTGGAAAGAGAATTTTTTTTTTTGGTCGCTCACTGGTATCAAGGACTATATACTTATTAATTCAGTTCGACCCGGGTCGCGCACCTAGCATTGGCGGGTGAGTCTCCCAACGGGGATTTTCTGCATACGGTGAGCTTCGAACTCGAGACCTCCCTTAAGCGAATCCAAGCCGCTTACCACTTGGACCAACCCTCGTTAATTTTTACTCCTAAATAGCAATTGGGTTTCATTCAAGGGTCAACTCATCTTTAACGCTCAAATCATTACCCCTCTCTTTATGTCCGTACCCTTCACTTTCTGAACAAATGAGAAAACGAAACATATGATCGGCTGCCTCGCAAAGTGAGAGTTATTGTTCACGTTGTCAATTTGATAAACAGTTCATTGAATAGTAAAATAAAACTGATTTTTATTTTATAGAACTTGACTTTTTTGTTTTTCTTTTTTTTCGACACCAACAATATACTTATTCATTTAAAAATATTTCATTAAAAAGTTTTTATTTGTTCTTATTTCATTTCATCATCTCACGATATGTTTTTAGAAATGTTTTTTAATTTTTTTTCTATCTCCATGCTCTACAAATAGTATCTCTAAAATTGATTCAGCTTAATTTTTTCTCTGTCTCCGTACCCTCCAAATAGTATGAATATGAATTACACACGAAAAAAATTATAAATAAGCAAACGGGCTTAAAAAGAAAAAAAGACCCGCTTTGGAAAGAATTTTGGGGGAAATTTAGAAATATAATTTGTGGTATCTATAATATATGTTGAGTTTTTTATGTGACCCAATAAATTAAAAAAAATTTATGTGATCCAATAAATAGTAATAAATTCTTTTTAATCTCAATCATTCACGTATTTTAATCTAATGGTGAAAAAGTATTTGTGAGATCGTGAGTTTCATACGAGGGAAAAGAGTGTTTATAGTGTTATATGTGGTAGAGAGAGGTGTAAAGAGTATTTATTGTATTATGTATGATTGATTGACAGAGAATATATGAAGACTGTATGTCATAAAATTGCGTTTTATGAATGGGTGAAAAAAGATCACGTGAATAATGTGTATTTTAAATAATTTGTCATTTTTTTTTAAATAATAGTAACATTTTTGTATATTATTTAAAAATATCTTTTAATTTTTTTATATATTTTTTTAATTCCACGCCCTCCTGCATGGGTTATTTCTAGTTCTCTTACAAACGAGGGGTGGATTCCGAAAAGGAAAAAGAGGTCGAGTCATTTGCACTCTACCGGTCAATTAGAACTGATGCAGAAGCATCATTACTGAATGCATTCGCAAGTCACAACTAGTTGGTTCATCAATGCTACCAACAAAGTTGATGGTAGTAACTAACTAAATTAAATGACTCATTTGACCTTGAACTCCCCCAACAACATGCCTTTGGTATGGTCACCAGACTCACCACCAGTACCAACCTCTGTTTGATTGTTGGAGCAACCAAACACATCGCCTTAGGTTGATCACTCCAATATTGGTAGTCACCAAACCATTCACATGTCTTGTCACATAACATAATACAGTGTTGGAAGCAACAACTAAAGCTATGACAAGAGAAAGCAAAGAGAGAACAGAAAACATACCACCAATATACCATCATCAGCACGGCAGGGATGGTGGGGCCTATGTGCGAGCCAATCTGGGTCATCAGTGGCCCTCCTTCACAACAAACTCTAGGAACCACTGTAAAATCGTTGCCTAGCAATGCAGGAGCCTCCGCCGTGGTACCACAGAAGGTCAGAACTGAGCGATTCCTTATAATGCTCAAAGGAATTCAGAAGAACATAAACTACTTGCATGTTTTGATCCCTTGAGCCCCAAGGTTCTATCACACAATTTCACGGATTCACCCGCATGTTACCTAGATAGAGCTCATATAGCCAAATATGGCCGAGGATGAGGTTTAAATGTTGAAGCCTTCAATGATCTATCCCAGGTAGAACTCCAACAAGGGCACAGAAGGTTTGTTCAACAACTATCATATCCAAGAATTATCGCAGATTACACCGACCGGACTGCATTACTACATTTGAAAATGCATTGATAAATTCCTGTACAGAGTTTTACGAACTACATATATACATGGTTCAAAAAATATAAGCAAAAAGAAATTACATTTAGAAACAAATACAAGTTCATATATAAGCCTAATACCAACTTCTCCTGCTTATATCATAGTCAGCGCAGGGTATAGCTTTCTGAGGCACAGTTACCACTAACATCCAGCAAAATCACTGCGTCGCCCACATATACTACAACATGCCTTTAGCTCCGGAAATATCAATTCCCTATCTTCACCATCCGGGTAAGTATGTATACATATTTGTGAACTGACAACCAGGAAGCAGTAAGGCAACCATAACCATGTAGAAAACGTGGAAAGGGTTAAGACAAACCTCTTACGACCAAGCTCTGCAACTGAAACATATTGCAGGGATAGATGAGGTACAGTACAGCTCAGGAATTGAGTAGCAAAATTGTTTGCAATTGATTACTATCTGCAACAGACGCATAAAATTAGGTCAAAATAAGAATACAGGGAACCGTAATACGGTATTATGACAGCACAAAGTCAAAGTGGCACACTCCAAACAATCCTAAATTTAACCTTACATGCAACGTCTTTGATAATACTACTACTCCATTTTACATGACACACCCTTTGAACAGATAGTGATTGGATCCTAAGAGAAAAGCTAAAGGAAGCAGGTGCATTAGCTTTACCAGCACCATCCAATCCAAGATGCAATTGGATATCAGGGGATCAGAAGTAACACACTCTAGAATTTCTCCCAGCATGACAGCAGGGTACTACAAATACACGTTGGCAATCCGAGAGCATCATAAAATTCCTGTACTTGATCAAAATCCAAAGTCAGTACATCACGGACATGAACGAACGTATCCCCGTGTTTGGGATGACAAAGTGAACCCAATATAAAAACTGATCAGTGAATCAGTCAGGTAGAGATGATAATATCTCCATCTAATACAGTCGTATCTAACCTAATATCTAATAATGACAGGAGAGTTGACTCCAAGGAGTAGGAGCATACACACTGCATCAATTTGCCAAATCTTGAAGAAATGAGAAAATGCAAGATGGAATACCATGCATGATACACCCCCATACACCAATCTTGATCTACTTACAGCCCCCTGCAGGTGTCTGGTATCATATGGGGCTGTGTCCTACAATCTAACCTATCAAATCAATGACACAGAGCTATGTTATAATACTTGGATTCTCCTTTTCACTAACATACCTGAGTGAACAAGATTAGTAAGGGCATTGGTATGGAAGCTGGAAATATACATTTAATGTAAAAATATTAAAAATTTAACAGGTTGGACACTGTGACTGATCCTTGTAAGTCCAGATATCATACGACAGAGGACAAGGTAATCAGGCAAAAGGTTAATATGCACTTTGTAATATTATCCTGAACAAACTATTTTTTGCACAAGTTATAGTGGAACTGGATACACACTTGATGTTAAGGAATCCATCTGTGATAAAAGAAGGTGGTGAGTATTAATTTGTTCATCCAAATCCAATGAAAAGTTCAAAGTGTCTAACCATGTCCAATGAGCTGTACTTCAATCATTTCGAAACGTGCGGTTAAGTTTACACAGATTAAGAAATCTCAAGTAAGAACCGAACACGAATTGTTTGTATTTTACTTGCCAAAACTAGCCCTTTCTAGCACAGGTCAGCTGCCTTCAAGCAGGACGGTCTATGCCGAGGAACAGAGCCAAAAAGTTAACTACTGCGCAATTTTAATGTCCTTTGGAGTCGTGACAGACTAAATTAGAAACTTAAATAGGACGGAGGGAATAGTCCAGTTCACCTTTCGCCTGGGCGTCCATAAACGTAGCGCTAAAACTAATCAACCAACTACTAACACCTAATGCTATTGCTGATGCATGTTGCGGATAAAGATTGCAGCATTCAGCCGAGAGATAGGTTGTTACAGCCAACAAATTATTCAGGAAATTGTTATATTCCCCCATTCTGGATGATTCCACATTCAATTCCGTGAATGTGATGTGGGGTTTTTATAATCCTATACATCTAGATAGTATACAAGTACGAAAATAACAAATACATTTATTGATCATATTTCGACTACCAAAGAATAATTACACATAAATATGTCTGATTCACATGGTACCTAGATACTCCATAGATGCATCTTGATTCCATGCAACTGACCAAATTAGGAATACATATCTATAGGTGTACATGCGAAAATATTCCTCATAATTTTTACTCTTTTTTTTTTGGCATGACCATCTCGTTCCCCGTCAACATAATTTTGACTTTCAAGTAGGGAAAGGAATCATTTAATCAGTAATTTCATCTCATTCTGCTTCAAGTTAAGGAATATTTGCCATTGAATACACATTATATGCATGCATGAAAACTATAATCATAATGACTGCCCCATAATGTGATCATGCTTAAGATTAGCCCGAACTACGATCCTTAATTAGCATACATGAAAATCAAATCTAACCACTTGAAGTGCTTATGTCATAACAAGTTTGCTCCATTGCACGTCATCTTAGTGTTTACTTTATTAATTGTCAGTTAAAATGCCATGAAAAAGTATGCCCACTCTAGCCTACCAAACGTATACGATGGTAAGCATGCACAACTTGGAAAGGAATCCACCCTTCTCCAAATGTGAGGGGAAACGCTGAAGCCAAACGTGTAAAAGCTGGTCCTAAATACATAAAAGTGCTCTCTTATTTCATTTGAGTTAAAGGAATGTCAACAATGTATATTTAACGATTCAATAGTAATTTCACTCTCCATTGACTTATGACCTCAAGAAGCGTAAATCAATTTTTCTAACTCAAGTGCTAATGAAAAAGATATATACGAAGTGCTTATCATTATCGAAAAATTAAAAATGCAGATAAACATTTTGCAGGTAGATCACAAGTTCATAACTGTAAAAATCTATATATAGCTAGTTCGTAATCTATATCAGCAAAAAATCGAGGATCCACTGGGACTTATCTCGCTCGTTCTGTCTATCCAGCACTTGTCCAACATTACTCTTTCATTCATCTCGCAAAGGTATTCTTCAATAAACCTAATCTTAAACATGTCTACGCTCTTCATCAGCGATCTAGATTCAAATCTCTCCAATAACTAATAAACCTATTTCTTGCAATTTGAGATTTCAACTCAGTATACTGTTTGTCCCGATTATTTGGGGACGGCCACTAATCATTTTTTGCCATTCCATTCAATGAAACGCCATATCATCACAGGCATGCCGTTTGTTAGTAACATTTTCTAAATTTAAAGTACACAGCAGTTTTTGTCATCCCTTACCTGTAGGTTAGTTATTAACAATTATATTATCACACATCGTGGAATTCTTGACTTCAAATAATACCTTCCAAAATTGTATCACGTATCCATCCTAACATTCTGGTTATGTCTAAACGTATTTTGTTAATATTCCCATTTCAGCAACACACAATCTTAGTTGTCCAACATTATGTTCCATAAAATAGCTCAAGACCAATATATGCCCGATAAACTTTCCTTTCAATTTAATGCAAAGCGTCGGTCAAATGGCGAGGGACACTTTCCTTTATGGTCTTTCCCATTTGGAGAGGAAAATTTCTCTTTTAGAATCCATCTCATTTGAAATATTACCCCCTCTCTTGAGAAGCAGTCTTTTCTCCTTAGACTCTTTGATTAGGAGGGATAAATATGGGTCTCTTGCCGAGGTGTATTTTCAATAAATTACCAAGTTTTCAACCATTTTCTAATTTACGGAGTTGGTCAACGTGTCCCTCTTCATGTGGGATGGAAGGAGTAAAACTCATGATGCACTTCAATCAACCCAATTTACTTCTATTGCCAAATGCTAACATCATACAATGCCACCCCCCTATTAATAAATAATTGACTCTAAAATAAAAACAAAACTGATTCCTACTACAAAAGTTGAATTCCATATGACTCATAAAGCTTCTCTACATTTTTCTAGTCTCTCAACTTCATTCTTCAATCATTTATGACAACGATCTCATCGGCAAAAAGATGCACAATGCTATATCATCTTCTAACATTTTCCCTAAACGTACTTAACGGTTGAATCCTTGATGTGGTGTAAGAATTAGAAATCTACATGTCTCTTGTGCTATACTTTCAATCTTTAATCACACCAATATATACTGTGTAAGAATTAGAAATTGGCATGTCTCTTGTGTTATACTTACAAATATGGTCACAGTGCCTAAAAACACATCTTTAATCACACCAATATATGTCACTCAGCCCCTTTCTTGTCCAAGGACCAAGAACCCCTGATTACATAATTTATGCTACTAGGGGCACTATCATATGCCTACTCTCATCATCAAAACTTACCATCAATCCTTTCAAGTGCAAATCCTTCTTCCCATCATCAAAACTTTCCATCAATCCTCTTAACCAACTGAGAGCTTGCATCATTGACCTCCATGGTAAAAACCCCAATAAATCTCCTAACACTAGTGTCCTCCATCTTGCTCTATTCTCAACTACTCTCAGCAAAAAACTTCATTATATCACTAAACTCAAATAATAAGTGTATATGTCAATAGTCTTCTCTTGCCATTTTTTTTTTTTTTTTTTGTTGTTGAAAAGAAGTGTCATGTGGTCTTTTTGTGCCAAGACTACATTTATACTCCTTGCCAAAATAACTACATTTATACTCCTCCCGGCCACAAAGAAACCTTAATTGCCCCCCTTAGAGTATGAGCTTCATAGACTAGGCCTTCACAATTGTAGATGGTATTGGCGCTTAAAAGGTGCATATGATCAATGCTCTGGTAATCTAATTATTACGAACTTTTTTTACATACAATTAAATACTGTTACTTTTGTTCGAGAAAATCCTTATCCACATAATCCAGTTGTATAGAACTCAAATCTCATGGTCAACACTAGTGATTAATCACGAGCGCATCAACTTAGACATCCATTTCCGTTAACATTTATGAATTCTTGAGGTTGATTAGGCAACGAGCGTTAATGCTACATTCACAGCGAATATGCACAAAAAAGTAAATATCAATGCATTAAATAAGGTTCTACTCCAAACCATCTTTTTCCAACCTGCTTTATCATAAGATGAATTGATGTACGCATTTCTTCACATATTTCGGTCACTGTTTTTAGATAATGTCAGAGGAACTTGCAGGTTGTGGGCACTTACAAAACAATTAAGATAGTCGTGTCTAGTAATTTAGACTCCCTTGTAACTGAAATCTCAAAGAGGCTAGCCAATAAGCTACAAGCACACAAAACGTTATTTATTCTCGTAAAGCACTCTCATAGTAAAGCATAACTTTTTGGTTAATGTAAGAAAGTACTTTTAGCAGCCTCAGTATCGCTTATTGTTAACCTGAACCAACAACTTCTGAGCTTGGATTCTAAATCTCATTGGATCCTGTACATTCTAGTGGCAGAAAGCCAGTGATGACTAACATCGCCTTTCCTTCCAAAATCTAAACTCCATGCTAATCATATCACTCTCCCTCGGTTCACAACTCTGTAATCAGAGATCGTTTATCATGGCAATCAATCTCCAACAGCTAATCTTACATCATTCCATTAGTTTGACTATCAAATGAACTTTCTGAATTATTCCTTTTAAAACTTCAAAACCATTCCACAATAATTTCTCAACCTCAAACTATTTTAACAGTAATTATCTTCTTCAAATACCTTCTAGAGACATAAAACCAATGTAAAGCCATGCCATCCTTCCTTCCAAGTACAAATGTGGTGGCCTCTTTTCACGAGACAATTACATCTTTTGTGATCCTATTACTTCAGTACCATCTCAGTCCTCTGTCAGTAGCACACTTGAACAACGATTCCTACATAATCCCAAAATTTCATGATCACGTGAGCTTGAATGTTTCTGAATCTATGCTTCTTGCTTAGCAAAAAAATGAACCATCTGGCACTCAGCCATTAAATCATTGTTAAAGTTTCCCTCTCCCTCAACCACATTCTGCAAACATAGACTCAAACATTAAATTAGAGAGTTTGGGCTCCTTTATTAGGACTAAACATTCTTAAAATCCCATTATCTCACTATCTCATGAACTTTTTACATCAACGTTACTACCAACATTTAGATTACATATCTACAATGACACCAAAAGCAGTGCGTTAACCCTGAAAATAAACCATTCTCAAATCACCCTTCTCATACCTTGAGCCTCTCAATCAGCAAGCCCATTGCCACATCTATAAATGCAGGACGGGGAGCAACAGAACCACGGCCTATGTTGCCTGTTTTGGGGAAGAAGGATCGGATATGGGTATGGATCCGAGGATCGGGTGCAGCATTTTTCTAAAATTAGGATCCTTGGATACGACTAAAAAGTATCCAAAATTAAGAATCAGATGCGGGAATTCATTGTCCAAATATTTATTTTTTGTTATACGTGTTATTATCATTTTTCCTTTCCCAAATATACAATGGCAGTTCACAAATAATTATTTGTAATAAATTAATAGTAAAACGGGTGAGTGTAAACTTGATTACTGAAGTCCAAGTTCAGTCTTTCAATGCTTTCCAAACATATATATTAAAGATACTTTAGCCCACTAAATTTTAAAAGTAAGGCCCTATCCAATTTAATATTCTTACCCTAAATTTTTATTGCCTGCTGAAAAAATGAGAGTTCTCTAACTTATTGTAGGGGAAATTTTGATAATTTTAGTACACATCATTAAAAACACACAGTAAAAGAACAAAATCAGAACATGGATTTTTAATGGGAAGAGAGGAGTATATTCTTTATCAATATATACTTGCACATTAAGAAAATAAATAAATACACAAGGATGCTTTTAACTATTGGTAAGACTTATCTCTCCTTAATTGGTAGAGAATATAGGAGAACCTGTGTTAGGATAGGAGCACTCTGCTATTGGAATGAAACTGGTGATGGCAATGTTACTGGTCATCAGCATTTCAAGTTACTAAGCCATCTGATTTGATTCCAATCCATAATCTCGCAATCTCATAAACTTGAAGGTTTCTCATTCCAAGCTTTGCCAAACTTAGGCTAGGTTCGGATCCACTTATTTTCTCATTCTCACTATCACTTTATGGTTTTCAATTTTCTCTCTCATGTGGTCCAACCACTTTTTTCCTCATCTCTCTCTTAGAGTCTTACTTTTAAAATCCAATCATTACCAAACCTACGAACAAAACCGCAAAATAACTACATAACCTCACCCTCAAAATCATAAATCTTACAGTAGATCACAAGGACATCATTCACCCCGGCCTAACTTAGAAAAAAAATCATACTCATTTCTTCTTCCATAAGCCTCTCAATCTGCATTACCATAAGGGCCTACAAATGAAGGACAAGAGCAACTGCACCAGGACCATGTAGTCTATCATGAACAGTCTTGATGTTCTTAAAAGAACGAGCACAAGGACACTGAAAATGAAATCACAATATCAAAGGAGTCTCACAATATAGGAGATTCAACTTAACCTACCCAAGCAACCAGCCAAGAAATGAAAGCCTATATCAGATCGTAGGGCAAGCAGGAGAAAAACTAAGAGGTTACCATATAATGTATAACTATTAATGCTAATCACTAATTAGTACAAAAGAAAACTATAAAGAGCAATTTCCCTTGTAGAAATAGCTTAATCATTGGTGATACAAGCATAAATGACGATGCCCATAATTTCTAAAGCCGGGAAATCTTTTTGGCTTGGTGCACTACATTTTCATGTTTTTTTTTTTTTTTGTTTACTAAAATGGAGAACAATAGAATGTAAAATATGGAATAAAAACCAATATTTCATTTCAGTATGCAAACCATCACCTCAAACTTTCTTCGCCAAGTAAGCATGAAAAGTATTTGAAAATAAAGTGAAAGCACGTCATGCAATACTACAAAAACAAACAGTGGCTTGTGTCAACTACAGATTGTTTAATGGCATCTACTCGATTACATCATTGGTTTCAAAATGCCAAGAATCAAACTCATGAGAAATTATTTGAAAGGTAGGCTTTAAAGATAATAGTGAACCAGAATAATGTTAGAAAAAGCAGGGGAAACTGACATCAGGTAAATAAAATGATAAATTCCCAATGATCAATCAGAAGAATACTGGTAAATATACAACACCCGCAACCAATATCATCTTGTTTGTGAAGCACTTGAAGCACAGAAAAGCTGTCCAAAGGGTCCCATAACATAGAAAAATGAAGGAGGGATTCAAGAACTACAGGAGCAGAAAGATGGCTTCCTCTTGACCAGCAAACGTACTGTCGATAAATCCCCCGCTCAGATAAATGCAAAAGGTCCCATCATCCAGTAAATGCTTCAAATAAATGACACTGCAATTTGGAAGTACATTGAATGACACAACCAGAACCCACAAAGACATCGCCCAGCTGACACTGAACACAGCCACACAAAAGTCTAATTTACGGACAATGGGAACAGAAATAATGGGCACAATCTAGCACAACTCAAAGGACAAAACATACATATTTAAATTGTTACTCAAGATAGGGTGAAGATTTACCTTGTTGAACCACATATCCAAGCATCTGCACTGCGACATAACACAATGAAAACTTCTCAACACTTATTTAGTTACAAATGGCAAGCTTCCCTGTCCACTCATCAGCCGCACCATAATCAAGACTTAGCTCCCTCAAGGGAGGGATATTCTCCATAGCAAACAGCATGAGGTGAGGGAACAAAACATTGTTGTGATCATACAGCACCAACTGAACCAAAACATTTGGACAAGAGCTGTGGCTCATGTAACAAGCAACATTTCTCATTCTCGACACATCCATCGCAAAATCCAAAGGGGGGATGGATGGATACGCGGGCCGTACATAGTCAGAGAAGATTTGAGATAAATCCCCCCATTCTGCCCATCGTTCACCAAACCGATTCGGATAGACCAAAGTATCACCATTCATGGTAAACACTTGGACCTGTTCTCTAGTGAGAACAACTCCAGCATATTCACAAAGAAAAGAACCAGCAGGTATCAAGTCCAATGACCTTACTCCCCAACCCGTTTCCCTGGACCTAAATATTTCAAATCTGTTTCTGATCCCTTTTTGGCTGACACGATTCCTACAACTAGGAGGACAATGACAATTTGGCCCACATTCAAACACAAGCGGCTTCCCTCGCACCAGAAGTCCATTCTGATCATAAGCAAAATCGCCCCCATTTTTCATCGCACAAGCACAACCATCCACACATCCTGATACACAATTGCACCCGGAACCCTTTCCCCCAAGGTGATACACATAGGGAGGGAAAACAGTGGTGACCAGATAATCATAATACATTGGCTCGTGATTGTTATCAATGTCATTAAATAAAAACACCGGCACATTCTCCTTCTTCATTGATATATCCCAACTAACATAACCCACCGGCCGAACCTCCAGCGGCCTAGTACGTAAATTCTCTGCAAACCTAAGAACCGAACTACCCATTTCCGGCTGATCCTCCATTCTCACGAGCTTAAACTTATAAACACCAAACCCAGACTTACCCACATCAAACCAACACTCCATGATCTTATACAACCCATCATAAACATAAACCTTACCGCTAGGACTCCCCTCATACTTAAACCCTCTCATAACCCTCACTTCAATTCCGTAATGCATGCTCCTCTCCATACCAAGATTCCCACCCTCCAACTTTTGATGAACAACCTGTCTTGAATGCTTATCCTGTCCACCATGCCCTGTATAAATAATCACATCCCCCCCATCCTCATCGTCCTCATACCCACCCGAAGCAATCACACTAGTCGCAATTGGCTCCCCGTTTGAGCTCTGACTAGAAGTTAAATAGTCAATCCCAGCCTGACACTGCCCGTGAATTCCAACAACACATAATTCCATCCTAAAAAAGAACACATCCCCAACTTGGACCCCGGGGACAGCGCCAACAATTCTCTTATCTCGATTCAACCAAAGCCCCCTCCCTTTCATAACCGATGCCGCTTTCAAATCGCCTCGGGCACGGACCTTTCGGCCGACCCCTAAAGCGCGGCGCTTTTCGTCCTCCATAACGGCAAAAACCCTAAGGGAGTCGTAAATCATTCGCGTTTTTCTTACGACGTCACGGAAGTAGCGCTCGTCCTCGATCCCTAAATTCGTAACCCTAACCAGCTCCGAGGAGCGCTGGCTTAATTTCCGGCGGGACGAAACGTCGACGGTTGATAGCTCTTTGTTTTGATTATTATTCTCGTCGGGAAACGGTATGATTGCGCCGGAATTCGGATCCAAAATGTCGGCGTTTTGGTCGGCGTTGTCGTAGTGTTCCATGCGCTTAGCGAAGGCCGTACGGAAGAGCTCTGAGATTCGGTAGAATTCGGAGAAGACGTCGTCGGCAGAATCGGGCGGGGGTTGGGACGGGGCGGCGGGTGCCGGAACGGGTTCGGGTTCTGAATGGGCGACGGCGAAAGTAACGGCGCTAGGTGGTTCGGGAGGGTCATCGAGAGGTTCGTCGAGTGGTTCGAGCTTGGGTTCGAGCTTTGGGGTGATTAGTGGGGTGGAGCCGTCCGCGGTGGTGGTGGAGGGAGGAGGGTCAGGGTAGAGGTTGAGGTCAATTAATGAGCCCATCTTTCTCCTCCCCTGAGGGAAGAAAGCTAGACACAGAGAAAGTGTGAGAGTGTGTGTGTGTGTGTGAGTGAGTGAGTGAGAGAGAGTGTGTGCGGGTATTTTAGAGAGACAAGAGTAGGATTTGGTGGAGGGTTTGAAAATGGTGTTTAGAAATGGAAGGTGAGTTCATGGAGATGGAGAGCGTGCGTGTGTGTGTGTGTGTGTGAGAGAGAGAGAGAGAGAGAGAGAGAGAGAGAGAATGGGGAGGAATGAGCTATGCAGTCAGCAGACAAGTTTTGATGTCAGAAGAGTGAAAATTTAGGGAGGTGTAAGTTTGCATATAATTGTTGTGGACGTAATTGCCCTTTGTGTGTGGACGTAATTGCCCTTCTGGTCGATCCGTATACGGAGCACTTAGGCGTTCCTAGCAAGAAATGCCTAGGTGACAATATTTATTTTATAAACATTATTTATTTATTTTCAAAAATTAAATATTTATAAATGTTTATTTTTATCGTTGTTACTGAAAATCAACAATAACAGTAACAACGATAAAAATGAATATTTAATTTTAGAAAATGAACAAATAACATAATAAAAATAAATATTGGGCACCTAGGCGCTCCTTGCTAGGAGCATCTAGGCGCTCCATATAATTTCTACCTTCTGGTGGGATTCTTTTTTATGGCGTAATTACCAATTAAGACGCTTTGCTAACTTGACAACGGTATTTGAGTCGTTTCTGCTGAGAAATTAATGCTCTGTTTAAAAATTTTCCTTTCGACAAATTTAATATTAAAATTTGTTATTGATGAACATAAATTTAATATTCATTTTAAAATTAAAAATATTATTTTTATTTTTATTTACAAGGATTAAAATAGTATACTCAATTTCTTTTATATAGAGAAGGATACTTTTTAATATGTGTTTCCTTTGAATAGTGATATATTTTTTTAATTATTCCATCTTACTATCGTGTTTTCTTTTTTAAGGATAAACATTAGACTCACAATGAAGGGCATATTAGTAAATTGATATAATATCAATTTGTTTCTTGAAATGCATGCCTAAAGTCAAAACTTTCCTCTTAAGTGATTTTTACGGTTCAGATCATAAATTTAATATCAGGAATATTTTATATTTGATTTTATCATAAGTTTCATCATCTTTTTTTTTATTTATTTTTTACTTTTTCACTTTAAATATCAATTATATCATTAAATATCACACAAAATCGTCTTCCTGATCTTAACCTAAGTAATTTATTCCTTTTATTACTTATTTTACTAAGAAAAAGCTAATATTCGATAGGTTTTTATAAATATTTGATAGAAATTAATTGTAGTTGACTCAAAAAATCGAAATGAATTTTTGTTTTGAAACGAATGGAGTACAATTTTAGATTATGCTTAAATTACAAGTCTGATTTGATATAATATTATATTTTTAATTTTTAATGGATTTTATTATTATTTTCCTTATTTTTTCATACTTTTTTATTTTAATCATTACAAAATTTGGTATCATATCATAAAAAATTACTGCATATCGTACTTGTGATTGAAGCATTAATAAAAGAATATGCAAAGACATCGAATACAAAGCAAATTAATGTGGAATAATTTTGAACATCCCACTATTTGTATCTAAAAAAATCTTTCAACCTAATTTGTCATTTTAAAATTTCTTTAGATCGTGTGGATCACGGTAGATCTTATTTATTAAAAAACATCTTATTGATAGATTCAAAAATTATATTTTCTTTAGACTTCTAGTGATAAATGTAATATAGAGAGGGGGGTTTATGGCCGATCTATAGAAGACCGATAAGAACAACTAATTAAAACAAAACAATAAAACAAAACAACTAAGAACTAAGAACTAATAAGAACTAAGAACATCAAGGAAAAAGGAGAGAAGAGAACACGAGAGGATATAAGAAACTTTGTTATTTTATTTCACAACTCCATCCAGGTCTGATTACAACTGAAAACAAGAGCCTCATTTATAGATAATAGGGGGTACAAGAAGACAATAACTATTACCTAAGCGCTTACATCATCAGGATGATTACCTAAGCGCTTACATCACAACTAAAATACAAAAACGCTTACCTAAGCGCTTACATCATAGCTAGAAGACAAAAACGCTTACTTAAGCGCTTACATCACAACTTTAATAAAGCATAAAACTGAATTATTACTAGATTTTACAATCTTTTATTTCCACCGGGAATTTGGGTGAGACGGATCATCTTCATATGGGTCACCATATGAGTCATCATTATTATATTCATCTTCAAGAGAATCTGATGAGTCATATTTTGTAGTCAAATGCTTCATACGCCACTCGTTATATGCTTCAATCCATTTTTCAGATATGGGATGATCGTCCGACCAGACTACCATATCACACATGATTTGCATGGGGATTGATTCTGGCTTAACATTGTTTGTTGCAGCCATGGCACTGCGAATCGC
Organism: Lobelia cardinalis; assembly: GCA_028566635.1. Lineage (NCBI taxonomy): Eukaryota > Viridiplantae > Streptophyta > Magnoliopsida > Asterales > Campanulaceae > Lobelia > Lobelia cardinalis. The sequence continues at coordinate 3,222,814 of JAOWAN010000054.1, read as the reverse complement.
CATATACTTGTCATTGTGCCGAATCCTACCAGTGGGACTGGCGGGATTAATTTCATACCAATCAAAAATGAAAGCCATCGGAAAATGATAGACATAAGCATGTCCTTGATTTTGGATGAATGTTGGAGGGAGATATGAACATGGTCTTCGAAATAGTATGACACAATATTTTTGACGATTTTTAGACAACTGGCTCATCCAATAGTGTACTGGATGAAACCACTGAATGAGGTTGAACAAATTTAGTGACTGAGGGGGTGCATTATTAAACTGACACTGGAGAACATATGAGAGGAGTTTTATGGCATTGAAGGAGATTCCAATGGTGTGAGATTCAAATAGATACCAAAAGAAACAGAGGGCTTCTTTAGGAAGTCTGAATAAATCATGGATATGGAAGATGCTGAGGTATGGGTA
>JAOWAN010000054.1:3197150-3210836 GCA_028566635.1 Lobelia cardinalis | reverse complement strand
TGCCAGGCGATCCGAACTATTAGTTAGTTTTTTATAATTTTTTTTAGAATACGCAATTTTTTTTTTATATTTATTAAATTTTTATTATTAATTAAAATTGTTATTTCATTTATAAAATTATGATATTTATTTAAAAATTAATAATCAATTTTAATAATTAATAATTAATTAATATTAATACTTAATACATATTAATAAATAATAATAATAATTTTAAAAATATATTTATTTAATAAATAGCCACTGAAATTAACGACTGACTGAATCCCTTCTCAGTCGCTAAAGTTAGTGGCTATAAGCGACTGACTTGTCAATCGCTAGGACAATCGCTAATAGCGACCAAATGATAGCGACTGACGTTTAGCTACTGATCAGTTAGTCGCTATTCTCCTAGTCAATCATTAAAGTTAGTGACTATTAGCGACTGACAAGTGATCAGTCGCTAGGGCAGTCGCAAATAGCGACAAAATGATATTAACTGATGTTTAGCGACTGAGTCAGTCACTATTCCCCCAGTCAGTCGCTGAACAGGGGAATAGTCGGTCGCTATACTCCCTATTTGTAGTAATGTCTATACCATGCACACATGTAAGAGCTAGTGGAATTCTCTAGATAGGACATTGTATAAAATTTTCTAAAATTCACTAAGGCTTGGGCAAACACTTATAAATACCCAAAGGCCTTCTCATTTATATCTAATTTATCCAAGTTATACAATTTCAGAGCTTTCAAGCAATTCTTTAAGCACTCTTAGCTTGCACATTTTCAAGGGTCAAAGGCTGAGCTAGTATCTTATCGTTCGTAATTTTAAGTATTAGTGACGCACGATTTAACTCAATAAAAAATTAACCCGTAATGATCGGAACTAGACTGATCACTGTGTGGATCAATGTTTCTAAAAAAAAAAAATTCTTGGTTAGTAATCTCCAAGTTGCAACAGTAAAAAAATTAGAGAGATTTAAAGGGAAAAGTATGCGGTCAGATCAAAATAATTTATAAAAATAATAAACATTTAGACCCATCTTTATGACATGTCATTCCCTTCCATCTTCTTTTTTTTTTTTTTTTTTGCATTTTTTTGCATTTGTTAGTAATTATTTTCCAATTGCAAACGCACGTACGGTTGGCCTTGTTCTTGCACCCATCAATTGAGCATAAATGGCAGGCAAAAGTGTAGCCGAAAGAGAATAAAAATTTGACTTAGAACAAGACTAAACCGAAGCTATTTTGATCTTTTCTAATTTTTTTAACATTACATACAGCTTCCTTTTGATCTTTATACCTGCCTTGATTGAGAATTTAGCAAAAACCCATTAATAAGCTTTCTAGTCAAAGCTAGGTATGGTAGCTGCAGTTCAAACATGCATGGAATGGAATGTGTGATTCATTTCCATTTTACCTACCAAGATGTTCCTGATAACTTTCAAAGAGCTATCATAACTCATAAGTCTATTCATCATCTGATCAGGTTTATGAGCCTGCAATTTGTTCAATATCCAATTTGTAGGGTCACCATGTAATATTAAATAGCAGAAAGATGATCAAGATTAATTCTCATATATCTATCACTAACTTTTTGTTGAAAGTTCTTGATGACAAATTTACCAACATAATCGTATACTTCCTATCCCGCATGATTGTGCTCGTGTTATTGGGGTACCATGGTCGTCTCCCGGTAGGGGTGGCAATTTGTGACCCGATTAAACCCGTGAGTTTATAATTTTTTCAAAATTAACCTATTTAAGTGAGTGATGATAATTAATAAATTTAAACATATTTAGTAAGTTAATATCAAATAGATTCAAATTTATTGATTATAACTCTATTAAATAGGTTAATTTTAAAAAATTTATAAACCTACGGATTTAATCGGGTCACAAATTACCACCCCTACCTCCCGGTGATTTTAAGGGTTGGATCACGAACAAGTTTGCATACCTTTATTGGTCAAATTAATGATCGGAATAAATACCATAATTTTATGAAAATTACGTACTATTAATTAAAAAAATGTTTTACTAATTGACTATCAATTTTTGTTTTTCATTTATAAATATCGTACTATTTCTTTATATAACATAAACTAACATTTGAATTAATACGTAATTAAAATACAGAGTAACATTTTGCAAAATAAAAATTTATAATTTTAATTCTTCTTCTTCCTCCTCTTTATCCTTTTTCCACCACATCATCGGCCCCACAACACCAATTAGTATACACAGTTGTTGGTTATTTTGAACAACATCCTTTCCTTTTTGAGTTTAGCCTCGCCGTTTCCGTTTGCCGTCCATCACCCTAATTGAGCTCATGCTATAAAAGCTATTAGAACAAAGAAGATTGAATATGAAAATAATGCGTCGCTGTTCTTAAAGTGATAAATGTCTTCGGTATTTGCTGTAAGATTAATGGCGTTCCACCATTATGATTAAATTTGCACCTGAAGAACAACGATCAGCAATTATCGGTATTATTTTTTTAAAAATTAAAGAGAGTTGTACAGTGAGAGAGATTAAAAATTAGTGTATTCTAATGTCCAAAAATACTGCTGGAACCTTATTTATATAGGTCCCGACATACCCTTTTCCAATGGGCGCAACCAAAGGACGCGACCATTGAAATTCAAATTTTCAGAAATTTTCCCTATAGCGCTCTGTAACCGCTATAGCGCTTCAGATTTCGCTATGGCAAAATTTTGCAAACGTTGTGCCTTTTCATCTTCAAAAAATGTAACCGTTGCCGGACCGCTATAGCGAAAATTTCGCTATAGCGCTAAATTCTCCTATAGCAGTATTTTCTGCTATAAAGCTTTTCGCGAATCCAAAATTGTTCCTACTCTCAGATAAATTCTGCCATAGCGCTCCAAGAGCGCCATAACGTTCTGAGAGGAATCGATTCGACTTTTTTCGACATTTCTTTAATCCTCAATATAGGATATTAATCATATTTGAAAGTTTTCAACTCATTTATGCCTTTAACATTATCATCTATTTTATAAAATTTCAACAATTTCCCACTTAGATGATAATGTTAAATCCTTTTAGATTATGTATCAAAAAAGATGTCTGTTGACTTCAATCTTTCTCTTGTTTAATTACTTCAAAACATACCGCACAATCAACGATGTGCATTACGGACTTGTACGATATACGGTCGATTGTGCGGTAAAACATAAGGTATACCTAGCACAACTCCTGTGGTATATGTGATGTGATTTTGCGATTGATATTTGCGATATACCGCGGTTGATATTTGCGAAATACCTAGCAGTATTATGTAATTTTAAATAATTTTAATTACTTAATTTTATATTATTGAATTATTATTAAAATTACTAAATTTTATGTTAAAAAAAATTTTAGGACTGAAGAAATTCTATAAATCTTTTTACGTCACATACATGATTATAACTTATAATAGTGTCAGATCGAAATTTTATATTTTTTGTCTTAAACAGTATCTATCTTCTGTTACATAATTTTTTTTAAAAAAAGATAAATATTTTTAATTAACTACAATTTTAAAATTTAAAATAAAATTTTAAAACATCAAAATAAAAAACGAAACATCACTTATGGCCGAAGATCCAAACTCCTCAAACCGGCCAAAAGATCTATCATGATCTGTTTAGCTAATATTAAAGAAAATTCTATTGAGATATTATAAAAGGGTTAACGACATTTTAGGCCCTAATGTTTGACCATTTTGGCATTTTGGGCCCCCAGGTTTCAAAGTTGGTGATTTGAGCCCTGATGTTGCAACGTTGCAGCAAATCGGGCCTTTTTGTACGGAAAACATTCAAAAATGACGAAACATGGGGGCCTAAAATGCCAAAGTGGTCAAACATTGAGGGCTCAAAATGTCAAAGTGGTCAAACATTGGGGCCTGGTTTGCTGCAAAAAGACCTGATTTGCTGCAACTTTGCAACATCAGGGCCCAAATCACCAACTTTAGAACTTGGGGGCCCAAAATACCAAAGTTATCAAACATTGGGGCCTAAACTAAAACTAAAACTAAAACTAAGCAGAGCTTCTAGAAACCACTTGGCATGTTTTGGACAAATCCCTTTCACCATAAAGCAAAACAGTTTCAAAGATTAAGGATTTATTTTTCTTTTATGCTTCTCAATTATGGGCAACTCTTGCATGAGTGTACATTCTTTAACTCATAATAAGTGTAATTATTATTATTATTATTATTATTATTATTATTATTATTAACTCATAATTATTTTATTATTATTATTATTTTTTTTTCTGCTTCTCAATTATTGGGATAGTTTAGTTTACGTTTAGGGTTAATTACAATAACCTCCCATGATTTAAATCGAGTTTACAGGCCACCCCCTTCTGATTTTTTGTGAAAGAACTTTCATAGAAATAATTACTTGATTTGCCACAAGAGTTACTCATTAATCAAATAATTTAATCACAGTGAGTTACGCGTAAGCAAGTTGATTAATCAAAAATTACAGCGAAAGTCTATAAATGGATTAATCAACAACAGAGTTGATGACGCCAAAATTTTGTAATATGATTAATTAATTGAGAATTATTCAAATTAACAGTTGTACTATCGAACAATAAGAAAGTGAGATAAAATAATGAGACATGTGAATACAATGATATTTTTAAGGTGATTTCAAACCATAACTATAGATTAAGAAAAAATCACGACTTCGTCGCAAAATTTAATCTTATTAATTTTTGTTGCATAAAAATAGTCTTATTTTAAAAAAATGATTAAAATGGTAGTCAATTTTATTAATATTATGATTAAGGACAACTCCATGGATAGTTTCTAACCTTTCCAAATCAATATTAGTAATAAAAGGACATAAAATGTGAATAAAATTGATCCATCATTAAGGAACCGTTAATTTTCGATATTAATTAACATGTAAATATCAAAGGGGTTGGTCCAAGTGGTAAGCGGCTTGGATTCGCTTAAGGGAGATCTCGAGTTCGAGTCTCACCGTATGCAGAAAATTCCCGCTGGAAGACTCACTCGTCAATGCTAGGTGCGCGACCCAATTCGAACTGGATTAGTAAGGACATAGTCCTTGATATCAGTGAGCAATCAAAAAAAAAAGAAAAATTAACATGTAACACTCACATACTCGGTTGGAAAGGGAAAATTTCTTACATGTACTTTTGTTGTATTAAATCCGAAACTTATATGGTCAGCTATTGCATCAGATCTGAGTTTGTAAACTTTGACCCCGATTTGAAATTGTTGATTAATTTTCAACGATGTTTTGATGATGGTTTATTTAAATTTGGGGTATTTCAGGATTATTGTTTGACCAAAAAAATCAACTTTGTTGGATGCTTTAATGTTGTAAATGAAAATAAATATTCGTCAAAACTAACCCCAAATAATAAATATTGTTCTAACAAAATGAAATTTTGAAACGTACAACGTACATTTGATGAGTTCAAATTTTCTGTCTCATTTAGTATTTTATTTTCTGTTTTATCTTTCTAAAACTTCATTTTAACCGTTTAAAAGATGATCCTAAAATTTTAAATTCTAAGTATTAGGATATGTGTCTATATTTAAAAGATATGAAACATAAAAATCAAATGGAACAGAAAATTTCGATTCAGATCAAATTGTCTCGTATTAGAACATAAAATCTTCACACCAATGGACAAAAGTGATACTCCATCCGTTTCGAACAAGGGCTTAATTTCATTTCGAACACTTTGTTCAAATAATCTACTTTAAACAATTAAGCTATAAATATTTTCTTTTCTCGTATATTAAATTGAAAATATAATTATTTTATCACATATTATAAAAATTATACAATTTTAATATAACCTATATAAGATATAAAAAATTTAAAGTAGGAAATTAAAAATTTTGACTTTCAAATTGGAACCGAGGGAATATGAGTGACGCCTGTCAAAATACTACATATTAACTCACTCTAATCAGATTATAATTCATTTCAATTTAATCTATTTAACTCATATTGACAGACTTATAAGTGGAGTACCTTATCTTTTTTTCTTTTCCAAGGCATCGATAGAAATGTGTAAATTAAGCGGATATGATTAGAATTTTAATAATTTTTCTCTCATTGATTATACACTCTTTTTCTGATCTATCTCATTCTTACTTATTTAATTTAATAATAATTATTATTGTATAATTATTTTTTATATTATAAAAATTCACTTCTGAAATCGAATTGACTCTCCAGTTCAACGGCCAAGCTAGCGTAGGATTAGAGATAGGTTTGAGCAAAAAAAAAAAATATAAAATTGAACCAGCTGAATCAAACCGACGAAATTGATCGAAAAAAAAAACGAACTAATGTATTGGTTAGGTTTTGATTTCTAGTACTATCAAAATCGATAATATTGATTTGGTTCCGATTTAGCCGTGATATTACAATTTTCAAATCAAACAGAATAGAGACTATACTACTACTATATATTTAATTTTTTTTCTACTTAGTTAATTACTTATATACACTTATATTATCAAGAGTATTGTATTTATATAAATTTTCATTCTTTTTATTTTACTTTCGATTTTTTCTCATTCAACTTCCATAATATAGAATTATGTTCACTTAAATTTTGTAAATTGAATTATAAAATTTCTCTTTTTCTGTGATTGAAAATCTCTATTCTATGAATTTGTTCTATCATCTATTGAAATTAGAAAATTTACGTAATTTTTTTTAAAACCGAAAGTTTATAAAAATCAAACTGAAAAATATAAAATCGAAGATTCGTTTTCCATATTGTCGAGTTGATTTTGATTTTTAAAAAGGACAAAATCGAAGATTTAATTTAATTACATTTTTGATTAAAAAAATACGATCAAAATTGAACCAAACCGAGCAGAGAGAACCATGATCCCCTACCCTTTTCACTATATGCACACATGCACGGCCCCCTTAAATAATAAAATTACATCTCTCCATTTCTTTTCAATAGATGCATTTTGACTTGATGTTCAAAATAATAAAATTATTTAATAAAATGTGTAACTTTACTTAAATACCCGACATTATGACCAGATTTATAATGTAATTGTTGCGTGATGATCTAAATTTAAAGAAAATATAACTATTAAAGTTATGTATACAAAAAATATCAATAAAAAATAATAAAATTTTAAAAGATTTTATTGATTTTGCTGTTGATATTTTCTGTATATTTAAACTTTTCCATTTCATATCCATTGCAAGTCTCATGAAGCTATGATCGAATATAACTTTTGTACAATGGCATCCTATTTTTTTTTTTTCATAAAGAAAGCGAAAAAATTATTTATGTGATTTAATTATCAACCCATGATTCATAAAAGGAAGTGGTACGGAATTTAATGTTTTTTAGACTTAACTATAATCATATGATTTTAACAGTAGAAAAGACTAAAGTATACCTGCATGCATGTGTACATTCTTAAAATTTTTTTTAAAAAAATGCATATGAAATTGATTCTTACAATATGGTCCTAATTATATGTAACCTATTACAATCGTTGTGAATCAAACAAAAATGATTTGGTAAGTTAAAAAGGAATATGTATTCCTCAAATTTAATTAATTGCACTTCTAAGATCATCGAGATAAACGAGTCCGGATCTTCTTTCTCAAATGGTGTCTCACTTCTTGTTTTATTTTTCTAAAGCTCCATCTCAACAGTTTAAAAGATAACTTTAAAATTTAAAACTATAAAATATAACATACGTGTCGTATTTAAATGTGATGTGACAGAAGGAGAAGGCGAGACATCATTTAAGACAGAAAATTCCGATTTGCATTTATAAGTTTTTGTAATGACGTACTAATCCAAGGTTGCTTCAATATATATAGTGTGCCACATACCCAAATTAGCTTCCAACAAATTATAATTAACCAAGATATGATGGTGATTAGCCTTGATTCATCTCCTTAAGAAGTAAGCAAAGTAACACCTGCTAATTACCCATTGGCCTGGCAGTGGCTTTCACTTAATAACATAATAGCCACCCACTGTTATTTTAATCCCAAGATTAACAAAATGCTTTGGAGCTTTTAGTAGTTAATGTCTAGATGCACAAGCTCTATGTTGTACGTGGCCTTTTTCCATGAAAGTCTTGTTCCCCTTTAGGTTTACTTTACCATTTAACTAATCTTCTCTTAATATCGGATATGATCATCCACATTAATTAGAACATGTCACCCATTCCCATGGCAGACTTTTCATTTTCCAAAATTACCCTACACTCTTCGCGAAATGCCGTAACCATCCTCCTATCTTGATGCTTAATCACCGCATCTCGATCATCCAACGGTCGTTTTCACTAACTTTATAGGAGTTTGATTGATCACGGATTCGAGTGGCAATGATTTGATGCTAGATAGGTGATTAGCCATTATTATGTTGACACGTTACGGGTAACGGGCCAAGGGTACTTCTGTAAATTTGAAGAGATTGGATCATATTATGGGTTTTTTTGGTGTGAAATTATAAAGAATGGTGGGATGATTTGAAAAGGACACTAAATATAGATGATAGGGGTGAAGTGATCAGGCTTTTGAGCTGGTATAAATATGTGGCAAACCACAAGCTTTGTGTCACAGAAATTTAAGGACAAGTACACCTAAAAACAATTATATAGATTAGCTTTTTAAAGTTATATTTTGAGGGAGCATATAATATATATGCCTTGGGGTGGTGGGGTGATGGCAGAAAATTTGGGGTGGGGTGTGATTGAGGAGGGTTGGAGGAAAGGCCCTTGGACTGCTGAGGAAGATAGGCTGCTCATTGAGTATGTCAAGTTGCATGGTGAAGGAAGATGGAACTCTGTGGCTAGGCTTGCAGGTATATAAACTCAAATATTCCACAACCCCTAACCCATAAAAAGAAATAACTGGTTTTTTTTTTTTTTTTTTTTGTAGTTTATTGTGACGAAGTACGTATTATAGACAAGTTTTGGTACGGACATATGAACGTAAATATATCTCTTTCGTGCTATTTTAGACGAAGTGGAATGACTAGATCGATAGAGAAAAATGGAAATCCGAATATGTATTTGGTTGTTGGCACAAAAATAAGTGAATTTTTTTGGTGTAAAATCGCCATAATGTTAATCATGGTAACTAAAAGATGTAAATTTTCTTTGTGCAGGCTTGAAAAGGAATGGAAAAAGTTGTAGGTTACGGTGGGTGAACTACTTGAGGCCAGATCTTAAGAGAGGGCAAATAACCCCTCATGAGGAAAGCATTATTCTTGAGCTACATGCTAGGTGGGGAAACAGGTAAATTATTATATATCTAAGCTTTATAAGGCACAAGTTTTTATCATCTTTTTCTTGTAATGGACTATTTAAGTATTCGATCTTTTACTAATTATACTGGAGTGATAAGCAGATGGTCAACAATCGCGCGAAGCTTGCCAGGAAGGACAGATAACGAAATCAAGAATTATTGGCGTACCCATTTCAAGAAAAAGGGGAAAATCTCTCTAGACGACTCTGCAAAGTTGAAAGCGCGTCTCTTGAGAAGGCAACAGTTTCAGCAGCAACAGCAGCTGCAGCTGCAGCAGCAACAAAATCAAATGGACATGAAGAAGATAGTGTCGTTTCTCGAAGAAAATGAAAATAAAGTGCCATATCTACCTCAAGTGGCTTATCTGCCACAGATGAGGCAAGAGGGTACAGCTGAATTAGAACACAGTTTCTTCTACCCGATGTTCAATGGCAGCTATGCAACTGTGCCCGATCAGTTCTCACACGAGGATGTTTTATGGGATGGTTTGTGGAACTTGGATGATTTCCATGGAAACTTTTGCTCGGCATCTGCTGTGGCTAGAGCTAGTCTGCAGAGTTTACCCGTGCCTTTCTCGTGATCATCATTTCTGTTTCGTAGCTTTGATTTTTTCTTTTCTTTTTTTTCATTTTTGCGCCTTCTGTAAGCTCTAGCTAGTATAGTTCTCAGTGGAAACCCAAAACGAGATATTTCCATTTGAGAGGCTAATAATGTGTAACATTATACAAGTCATTTAGCATGTGTGACTTGTATTGCAGTGGTAAGCAGTCATGCTGTAAGGGATCCTTTCAAGTCAAATGGCAAGCCACATTTGTGGCACTTGCTCATATATTCTCCATCCAAACACGCGTACAAGTGAATTGTGACATTCATTAATGGTAATATAATTGGGGAAATTGCACAAGATACTAAAGGAAATCTAAAGTTTCTGCTCCTTCTTTCTTCACTTTACGTCTTCTTTTCGTTGCCATCAAAAACTTCCGAGCAAATTTAGATATCCAATATACATGGTCCTAAACTGCAAGGTGAGATAACTTGGCAACAACAATTATATCAATTCAGAATGATCTAACAATTCGAGGCTCTGCTCGTTCTGAAATCACTATAAGGCCAATTTGTGCAGAAAAATGAGGCTTCTTGTTTCAAGCGCTTGGGAGTAAGAAAATGATTTTTTTCATGCTGATGGTTACAAGTTGTCTGCAGTTGGTTAAGTGCAGGAACCAAGTTTTCTGTCAACTTTGCAATTCCAGCTTGGAAACATTATACTCTTAGGATACCTAATTTCCGATCATCCAAGTTTCAGAGAGTGAGAACATGGATCGATCATCTAATCAGAATTCAGCTTTTGGTTTAGGACAGTACGGCAGGAGGGCCGTAGCAAACTGAACTTTCCTTCTGTTACCTTTTCGTGGTTGACGCCAACGATGGACAAAACTCAATGTAAGACCAGGATAACTCAATAAGAAAATGGTTCAGGAACCACTAAATCTAGAGTGTTCATATGTTGAATATTTTCACTTATTTCTTGAACAACTTTTACTTAGCTTTTACTCCCTCAGTTTCGATTTAATTATGCATGATAACGACATGCTCTGTGGTGGGGGAGGGGGGGATGAGGAATGTCCCTTTTTAATTATTGCTTTCAAAACAATTAAAACGATTTCAAAGCCGATAATGATTAATATACTGCTAAATCAACCGACGTGCAATGCGAACTTGTACGGTACAAGTATGTAATGCACGTCGATTGATTTTAGCGGTATACGTAGCATGATTCTTTCAAAGCATACTACAGCCGGTGGAGGACTGCCAGAGTTGCAGTCTCCCTAACCACCGGACGAAAGAGACCCAAAAGTCATTCTTCATATACCTCAGCTCCGACCTTTTTTTTTTTCACAGCATACTACAGCAGTTCAAAAATAGTAAATGCAATTAAACCCCCATGTTTTGAATCTCCCCAGGACCCCAGCAACTGAAGCTCAGACTGCCAACTCAAACTCTTTCCTTTCCGATTCATGATCAACTCTTCAACCCGCAGCGCGCTCAAATATGTCAATTCCCGCCATTACGCCACCTTCGACCCATCACCCTTCTCCCTTCTCCAACTCCTCCTACTCTCAGAAAATCACCACTCTCTGAACCTAACCAAACAATCACACGCCCGTGTCATCCACCACGGGCTGCACCAAAACACGGTCACCATTACCAAACTCATCTCCGCGTACTCCCTCCTCAACGAGCCGCACCAATCCCAACTCCTCTTTGACTCGGTCCGCCTCAAGGACACGTACCTATGGAACACACTGATTAATGGTTACGCGAAAAACAATCTGATTGACGAGTGTTACAACACTTTTAATCTGATGTGTACATCCTCATTCCCGCCTGATGAGTTCACGTTTTCGACTCTGGCTAAAGTTTCGGGTGGGTCTGGGGTTCTACTTGGTGGGAAATCAGTTCATGCTAAGTGTATTAAAAGTGCGTTTCTTGATGATAGTGTGGTTTTGAATTCGCTTATTTCGATGTATGCGAAATGTGACCGGTTTTTAGAATGTTGGAAGTTGTTCGATGAAATGCCTGTTAGAACTGTTGCTACTTGGAATGTTATTATTGGTGGGTATGCTAGGTCTCAGTGCAATTGTTTTGATGAGGAAATATTGGGGTTTGTTAAGTGTATGCAAGAAGAAGAATTGATGGCTAATGAGTTTACGGTTTCTACGCTTTTGCCTTTGTGTGGGAGGAAATTGGGGAAATGGGATTACGGAAGAGAGATTCACTGTTATGTTGTAAAGAATGGATTGGATTTGGGTGTTGGTTCTGATGTTCATTTGGGGTGCTGTTTAATAGATATGTATTCAAAGAGTGAGAGGGTTCATGTGAGTCGACGGGTTTTTGATCAGATAATGTTCAAGAATGTTTTTGCCTGGACAGCAATGGTGAATGGTTATGTAAAATGCGGAGATTTTGATGAGGCGATCTCTCTATTTCGGCAAATGCAGGGTAGGGGCGGAGTAGAACCGAATGTGGTGTCCCTTGTAAGCGTTCTTCCTGCTTGTGGCTCTCTTGCATGTTTAAGGAGTGGAAAAGAAATTCATGGATTTTCGATTAGAAAAAAACAGAACGATGAAACTTTATTCAATTCTTTGATTGATGTTTATTCCAAGTGTGGGAGCTTGAACTATGCAAAACGACTGTTTGAACACAGTTGTGTCCGTAAAGATTGCATTTCGTGGAGTTCAATGATTTCTGGATACGCATTTCACGGTAAAGGCGAGGAGGCAGTTGCTTTATACAATAAGATGCTTCAACATGGGACCAAGCCAGATATGATTACTATAGTTGGAGTTCTTTCTGCCTGTTGCAGGTCAGGATTGGTGAAAGAGGGCCTAAATATTTATAACACGGCTGTAAATAAGTACCAAATCATACCAACATCAGAGATCTGCGCATGCATGGTTGATATGTTTGGTCGATCTGGTCAGTTTGACGAAGCATTAAGCTTTATTAAGACCATGTCTATTGAACCTGGGCCTAGTGTTTGGGGCGCTCTTGTCAATGCCTCTGTGCTTCATGGGAATCATGAAATGCTAGATTTTGCTTACAAGTTCCTTATACAGATAGAACCTGCAAACCCCTCTAATTACGTATCTCTCTCTAATCTATATGCTACCTCAAAAAGGTGGGATCTTGTGGCTGAAATGAGAACAATGATGAAAGAAAGAGGATTGAAGAAGTTGCCTGGCTGCAGTTGGGTTAGCATCAACAGTGAAACTCATAGTTTCCATGTTGCTGATAAAGCACATCCTAGATCGGATATGATATATGAGATGCTCAATGCAGTCATTCAAGCAATGACTGACGCAGGGTCGTTCCCTGCATGTGAAATTTGACATAGATAATTTGATACACATGTTCCATAGAGCTTTACTGCACGAATATGGTACATATGGTTCTATCTAAGGTTGATATGCACTTTTCACTTTGCCAGAATCAACAAGCCCACCCAGCAATCATACAACTTTCATCTGGTTTTTGAGCACATTGAATTGCCATGACAACAAAAATTCTTGCATGATTTTTATATTTATGTCGATTATAGATTTGCTGAAATTTTGGGACTTTGCCACTCATGAGAAGATGCCTAGCACACCCACATCATGGTGATGATTACAAGTAAATCCCGTCCCTAGGAAACAAAGAGGTCTGCTGTTATATCTCAGTAGTCGAAGAATCTATAGTACATGGAAAGGGTGTAAACACTGTAGATGAACAGTGTAAAGCTCAATTTCCCAAAAAAAAAAAGATGTTAGCTGTTGTTGGAATTTGTTTTGTGAAAGAGAGAGAGAGAGAAGGGAGGGGAGGAGACAGGAGGGGACAGGAGGGGTTGTCCGGGGACGGGCGTGGGGGGG
>JAOWAN010000054.1:3179979-3192497 GCA_028566635.1 Lobelia cardinalis | reverse complement strand
TTGTGTTCTTTACTTTACGTCTTTTCTCCTACGATTATGTCTAATCACGTTGTTCATCAATCCAACAGGAATCTATTTACAACACATATATGTTTTTAATTATATTATAAAATATGCGATATATGATCTTATGTATTAAAATAAAATAATCTTTGAGATCGAATATATTTAAATTCACAATGCTAACAATTGTACTACGGCCAGCCCGGTATTACTTGAGGGGTCACCAAAATGGAAAGTATTTTATATTGAGAAATGAAAATCAAAGCAATTAATGAGTTAGTTTGATCATTAAAAGTTTTGCAAGAAATTCTCCGTTTTACAAGAGGAAAATCATTAAATATTTTTTGGTCCAATTCCTAAACAACCAAGAAAGCATTTTTTCAGTTTCCTTGTTGAAAAAGGATCATATATATTCCCAAACTCAAAATCATAATCAAGAGGAGGAAAATCTTCTAATTTTCTGGTCCAATATTCCTAAATCCCGACAAGACCGGAGAATTAGTTCTCACTATATTTAAGGAAGCCAGCCGTGCCTGCAATGCAATCAACGGAAGCTGCATGTTATGTTGGGACGTAGAGTGGAGAGATCCATGGAGAATCGTGAAGATTCTTCTTCTTCTGATACAAAAACAAGCTCAGAATTATGCATATTGGTAGATAGGACTGTTGACTATTGAGGTGTAAACAAGCACAAAACATTGACAAAATAGAGCAGCCAAGATTGACATTTAGATAGGTTATGAAATCAGAAATGAGATCAACAATATCTTCTTGTATTCTATAAATTAGGCCTTTGTACAAATGATTCATATATGCAAATATGTAGTTTTTATCACTAAACTTAGTTAGGTTTAACATGGCATCTGCTTTGTTCGATCTAGGGTTCGAAACAAAATCACAGCCATCATCCTCTGACGACTTACCTCTTCTCAGCAATGGCAGACGATGAAAGCATCCGTCCAGACACCGGCAAGAGTGCAGAATCACAGGGCGAAACCTTAGTAGATCAATTCGCCAGATTCATCACAAATATGCCAAAACAATCATCACAATCAAACCATATACCACAACAAATCACCATTAGCACCAAACTCAACCAGCACAATTATTCATTATGGGCAAGTCTGATGAAAAAAAGCAATCATTGGCCGAGGAAAGGGTCGCCACATCACAGGCATCCCTCTGGCACCAAAAATAGGATCATCAGAACGTGAAACATGGGAAGAGCAACGGAAACCGCCGCCCGTCAAGACTTGGACCACTTCCTCACCTCCCAATGTCCTCCAATAGTTTGCTCGAATGCTTAATTTGATCCTTATTTACTGTTTTTAGACATGTGATCAATCGAATTAAAGCAAACAGATTTATATAGTTGGGATATTTGTCTGGCGCATGATACATGTTCCTGAAGAACATTGTTGAATCTATGCAGTCTTATGCCTACCTAAAAACCTCTATGACAACCTTATATACCTGTTTGTCTAAAATCAGACCAAATGGTTGTCCAAAGACTTGTCTTTGAGGTCTCACGTATTTTTGTTCTGAGAAAACGATGTCACAT
Source organism: Lobelia cardinalis (assembly GCA_028566635.1). Taxonomy (NCBI): domain Eukaryota; kingdom Viridiplantae; phylum Streptophyta; class Magnoliopsida; order Asterales; family Campanulaceae; genus Lobelia; species Lobelia cardinalis. The sequence goes on along the minus strand of JAOWAN010000054.1, from coordinate 3,190,933 downwards.
CATTTCGAGCTATGTTCTTAGTAAACACTTTTATAACCATTGAGGAGAAATTAGTGAAACTTTGTGCACTGTTTACCATAAGTACTGCCGAGAGCGTACTATGAAGATAAGTCGAGTATGTCATTCACGTGGCACCCACTTCAAATTTTTTTCGTTTTCTCATACACAGGAATTGTTCTTTAAACAATTGTTGCCTCTTCTTGCATCACACGATCGACATAAAGTAACTATAAATAATAGTTCACAATTAAAAATATGTCAAAGAATGCACAATAATTATTTTTTATTGTGTTGAATTATTTACAATCAGGAATATTAGGGATCTGCAGATTATATATTCTGGTCATTCCAAGATTTCCTTGCTTCTCTCAAATTTTTTATCACAAAAAAGCATCAGTTGTACTCTGTGCATTTGTTGAAGTCCAGGTTTGATTCCAACAAGCTTTGGCAATTGTTGTTGTTCGTTGAGGTGCAATTAATACTGTGGTTAATATCAAGATGAAGTTGTATTTGAAAGATTCTATAACTTCACCAAAACTTACTTTCATCATTTGAATGATATCAAATGCACATATTCTCCACAAATTTATAATTTGCTCCCTGAACTGATCCCTCCAAGCAGTTAGTATTTGTTGTTGAACAACCTTTCCAACAGGTACTATTTCAGCATCGCCACATGGTAGATGAAAAATTATCTCAACCTCATCCTCAGTAACAGCCACGGACATTCCATTTTCTAGTTTTATTGTGTTGGTTACTATGTTGTAATTTTGAAAAATATAGCAACCAATCATGTGAGGTATGTACTCCAGTTTAAAATCTAATAAGGCTCCAAAGTCTGCTTGTTCAACTCATATTCGTTGTTTCTTTGTAAGTAGGGCAATTACTTCAGTGAGTTTCTTGAGGCTATTTCGTATTGTTATTTTTGGATACTCCTCTTCAAAATAAGCCTTTGAAACACACTTTTGCTTCTTATTCATTGAAGTCCGCAACTGAAAATATTTTATCACAATATTAGTAAAATATCTAATAAATTTGAAAATCAAGTTTATTATAATCTGTAATCTATTATGTATACTTTTCTTTTTTGATTTATTCTTTACTGATTTTTCAAGAGAAAAAACATAACAATCATCACCATCATCTTCATCATTATCATCATCAAAATATTCATCAGTGTAGACACAACTTTTCTTTTTGCTGATGCCTTCACTTTAGCACTTCAGTTGGCCGCAATCCCAAAATCTTTCTCTTTGCTTCTTTTTCAGCTATTGCTTTTTGTCTAGCAGTTAGTTTCTGGAATCTTGTCATAACCCTGAACTGACTGATTGTTGTCTTCTGAATCTAAAAAATAAAAAATATCACAAAATCAATAGTTGCAATTATAATCAACATATTTGCAAGAAGCAGTAAAAATTTTAGTGCAAGACACAATAACAAGTGTAGTTGCAGTAACAAATGATTTAGTTTGGTTAGACACAATAAAAAATAAAATTGTACATTAATTTTATGAATGACAATAAAAATAAAGACACGGTAAATACTTTTTTATTGTGTTGAAGTGAAATTACTAAGTTTCATCAAATACTTGCACAAAAAAGGAACAATATACAGTAATAAAAGACACAAAATACGCAATAACAACTTTCAGCTGACAAGTGTAGCAACAAGAACAAATTTTGTTGACAAAGCTAGCTGTTGTAAGGAACTTTGAAGGACTCCTTGATGATACTGTTGTGAGAGCATTTCCAAGTTTGGATGTGTGATTGAATCTTGAGAAATAGTAAGGGGGGTCTTATTCGATTGAAAAATATCTGAAGATCTAGGGAGGATAAAAATGGAATTGGTGTTGCTGCAGCAATAATAGTTTTATATGAAAAAGGTAATAGACACTGTAAAAAACGTTTACTGTGTTGATTTGAAATGACTTGAGTATTAATCACACATTCATCAAGAAAGTATACAAGACACGGTAGTTACAAACTAGCAAATCTATAAAAAAAAAAAAAAAAAAAAAAAAAAAACAAGCCTCAAACATCAACACAATTAAACATGTTGTTTTGAAGATACAGTAAAAAGGTGTTACTGTGTTGAACAAGATTGTTGCATTTGTTCAACAAAGTATACAAGAGTCAAGAAACAATACTTAAACCTCCTTCGTTTCAACAAATAAGTACATCAAACCTAAACACGGTAACATCATCACCAGAATTTAAAAAAAAAATACAAAAATACATATTTCGAAAAATCCTAAATTCCAGATTTTAGAGTTTTCGGAGTAATTTTTTGTTTAATAGAAATCCAAACACAGTAAAACATGTAATAAAACGTGCAGTAACGATAAAAAATTGTTTAGAAACACTAATCATTTTCTGAACTTTCGTTATCGCTTTTTGAGATCTCTGTGTCGATAATAACAAACATTGACGATGATTTAGGTCGCAATGTGTAGAATAAGTAGTTTACGACTGATTTCGGCGAAGAATAAACAATTTTTGTAGATCGAAGACGAGGAAGAAGTCGGCGAAGAAGTCACTGTGTCTTTGACCGGAGACGAGGAAGACGTCGACCTAAAAACGAAAAGCAAACCACTTTTCGTACAAAACGTACGAATCAGTTGTATTTTAATATGTTTTTGTTATATGTTAGTTGTATGCCTTTATTTTGTAAAATAAAGATACAACACAAGAATTTTTTTAAGAAAATCAACTCAGGTACAACAAAAATATATTAAGATACAACATATTCGCAAATATATAACAAACTAACTAAAATGCGAAGATACAACAAAAATATAATAAGATACAACGGGGTCTTACTAAGATACATCAAAAAAAATTAAGATACAATAAAATTACGAAGATAAAACAAAAAAGTACTAAGATACAATAAGTATGCATGTTTGTATAATATTTGTGCTTTATACCTGATCTATAGATTTTTCTGAGCATTCAGAATGAGTTTTTATGGTCATACTTTATAAACCATAAAAATGTTCTTTTATAAGAGTTACTTCATATTTTCATAACCCATCAATTAAATTAAATGTATAGTGTGAAAAGAATTGCGGGTGTGTGGAAAGAATTCAAAAGTTTGAAAGTTTTAAGGGGAATGTGAAAAGAATTCAAAACATTTAAAAATTGGGGGAAAATGTGGAAAGAATGACTGGTTAATAGTGTTTTAATTCAATGGCTAAGAACATGACCTTTTTTATAATAAAGATATTTTACTGATTAACTGCTTCATTGGATGGGCGACATATCTGTTTCTTATGTATAGCTATTAGATGGTTGATGGAAGGTTACATTCAAACCAAAAATAAGGTCACTTGGCCGAGATTCAGATTAAGATACGTCAAAAGCCTCCTAGACAAGGCAAAGTTAGCACGGAAAAGATGAATTCAGCTCTAACTATTTCCAAGAATAACATTAGGCTGATAAAAACAGCCAACTTAATCAGATGAGAAGTTAACATATCAGTAATTGCAAGCTATGAACAGCAAAATGTGATAGCAAAGAAACTGGTAAGATTTGACTAACTTGTAAGGCTTAAAGATCAACTAATGAGATTAGACTGAAGAGTGCAATAACAGTACCTAATTTTATATGGGTTAATCTCATTTTAGGCTCCAATGTTTCCGTGGGGTTTCAAAACAAGCCCAGGTCTTCAAAGTTTTTAAATGGATCTTAATGTTGCATTTTTGTTTCGAAATGGATTTTTTTTTACGAATTCATTAGAAACTTAAAGAAATTTAACTCACGTGCAAAACACGTGAGTTTTATAAGGATCTAGCTGTCATTTTGCTCTCACGAAAAGTTAAGGATCTGAATTAAAACTTACATAAAATAAACAGAAAAAAAATAAAAATACGCAATATCCCTCCCACTTCCCCCCTCTCGTCTTTCCGCCTCTCCCCCTTCCCCCCGGTTGTTATATCGTGTGCTTAGGCATACCTAGTAAGGTATGCCCATTTTCTTCAGAAATGTACATATTGTTTATGAAATATGTACATAATGTGAATATAAAATGCACATGAGTTATTTGATTATCATGTTCATAATTATTATGTATATTTCATATTTACGTTATGTACATAATTCATAAACGTTAAGTACATTTTGTGAAGAAAATAGGCATACCTTGCTAGGTATGCCTAGGCACACGATATAATTTGCGACAGAGACGCCATGGATGGTGCTGGTGCACCCCTTCGACCTTCATCCACCCACCACTGTCCATCTCCGCAATTGACAACCAACTCTCTATCTTATTCTCTAAGTGGCGGTGGCAACCCTGCCCACCAATTTGCATCGGCATCTGAATTCTGATGGAACAACTTCCTCTACTTTCGCCGGACTTCCAGTAGTAATGGTTCTGCTCACTTAAGGTCTTACAGTAGTTTTGGTCGATCCCATCCTGATAAAGACTGGGATAGGGATGCATACGAGTTTCGAGATAGAGAGAAGTCTGTTTTGGGTGGCAGTAGGCATAGGAATTACTCTGATCCTCTAGGGAATATTTTGCCAAGTAGGTTTGAGAAGGACGGGTTAAGACATTCACATTGTGAGTATATCTGTGGTGATTCTTGGCCCAGAAAACTTGCAGCTTATTTGACAAACTCACGTATTTTGCAAGTGAGTTAAATTTCGTTAAGTTTCTAACAAATTCGTCAAAAAAACTTATTTCAAAACAAAAATGCAACATTACGGCTCATTTTGAAACTTTTGAGACCTGGAGCCTATTTCGAAACTCCACAAAAATATTGACGTCTAAAATGAGATTAACCCTAAATTGTCAAAAGTTATGCAAACTATTCTGGAAAGGCACAACTGCCTCAACTCTAATCAAATGAATTGTAGCAACTCCGAAAGGGTATTTTTCCATTTAAAATTCAAACTTAAAATCAAGTTTTCATCTTTTCAAAGACTTATTACAATTCATATGTTTTGAACCATCACTTTAAAACATAATTTCTTATTTTTTGATAATCATATCAGAATATTACACAAATCAACTTTGTAAATGCCAAATTAGCATTTAATCCAAGAATAAACTATCTGAAAAATGGGTATGCATCGATAAAAGAGAATATGCTGCATCTACAACAACAACAAATATTCGGCTGCAACCATCACCTGCTGCAGCTATATAAACTAAACACCTATATCAAGATGTGAATTTGTCTAGTTCATTGAGACAAATTCAACTACGCTACAGAAGAACTCTGCTAAAACAAAAGGATAAATTTGAACTAATGACATTGTTCCACAAGATTGACGGACAATGCTACTCTTCAACATAGATGAATAGTTCACGGTCTCTCATTCTATATGGTTCTGACCCCCAAAATCTTTGATAAAATCACAACAGACACATCCATCAATTTTGTGGATGGATGGAATGCTAAATGACTAATCTATTTCTATAAGTCTCCCTTATGAAGTTCAAGTAACATTACTGATTCATGATGATCACGGTGTCAAGTCAAAATTTGCCTCCAACAGTGAGTACACTTCGGCAAGTGAAGTTACCTTGTAATCTGGCTTAAATTCCACATTCGCATATTCAGGAGCATCAAATCTCCCAGTTTGATCAAGCAAGCATGCGTACGCTCCTGCTCTTTTCCCACAAGCCACCTGCGATCAATACAGGTAACAACAGCCTCATATTTTACGGTTCTTACCACAAGAAAAACATTTGAATAAAAACTGTACAGGAAGATCAAAGATATGAAGAAATTCGCCAGGAGCAACCAAAACTACTGAATGTCAGTAACTATTTACGAGTATTAAGTAGTTTGGTTGACATACGACATATGCCAGCTAATCTAGTTGGCCTTGACCTCAAAAGAAATAAATAAAATAAATAAAAGACTACTGCTAACTGAAGCTTTTATATTCAAGATAAAGCCCAAGTTTTTATCAACACACACCCAAACACAGGACTTGGTCTCAACTGTCAAGCATAAAACAGGAAAAGTTGCAACCCCAAGATGAAAAAATAGAAGGCAAGGAAAGATCACTCACATCATCTTTCAGGCTATCCCCAATCATCATCACTTCATGAGGTTCAACTTGCCAAGTTGCACATATGTGCAAAAGTGCAGCTGGATCCGGTTTGTAAGGACGAAATTCCCTGCTCACTGCTGGTGAGAAAGGCTTCTGTAGTGAAACATACATTAGAAGTAATATCAGTTAAGTCTGGTGTGCAGGGTAAAAGGACTAGGAATACAAGGGAAAACATCCTTAAATAGTGAATGCATATATGCACAGTAATGAGTAATCAGGAATCGTCTAGCACTTCTGCAACTTAGGAAAATAATTCTGAATGGATATTAGCCGTACAAAGATAGCTTGGGCGAAAGCTTGCAGATTGCATCAACAAGAGTCGTGGGGTAAAAATTTATCTACAAATAATTGGATAAGACAAGTTTCCTGCAGTACTGACATGTATAAATGAAGTTGTGCCAAAGGCAACAATGGCACGTACGTGAAGTCAGGTTCGTACAAACAAAGAGAGTATCGGCAAATGCCGAGAGAAGATTTCACATCAGCAATTAAACCAAACCAGTAACATAATTTGCACAAGTGAATATGTCAAAGTTAGCAAACAGACACATAGCAAATATATAGTTTCATAAGAGACGATATCTGGAGTAGCAAAAAGTCTAGAAGACTAAGAGCTAAAGTTGCAAGCAATCGCTAAGCACTTAGAATGACCTTGACTGAAGCTTTAACTTAACTCAGGCTAATTGCCCTATGTTCAAGCTACACTAAAATGCATCATTGATCAGTTGAATCCAAGCCAAACTTGAGGCTTGTATCGGATCAATTCTCAATTCAAGTCACCCTTAGTCCCAATCACTTGGGGTAGGATCAATATTTTCAATACTAGCATCGGCTTATTTCACATATTTCTACCAGCAGGATGATAAATGTCACATAAAAAGGTTGAGAAATAGTTAGAACCATTAAGTTTGTGATTGTATATATTCACAAGTATCTCCATCTTCAAATTCATGAGAACTTCAACACACAAACAATGGATCAATTTATCATCAGATTGGATTATGTTGGGCACAACAAGCTCACTCACATAAAATCATAAAGTATTTCATATGTAGCTGCACATATATGTCCAGATGTAGTGTGTGGCGGTAGCACGGTACTAGTGGGAATTGATAATGGATACGGAATACACGAGCCAAGGTGGACCCCGAAATGTAAGAGCAAGGGCTAAAACTAGAAAATAACCTATGCCGGGAGACAGAGAGAGATGAAGACGTAATCAGGCAGATCTGAATTAAAAGTTTGGAATGAGCTTGATCACAAATTCTTTTACAGAATTTGCAATCAATAAATTATGATGGTAGTTGCTAGGACACGCAAGTGCACACGATGGAGAATTTTCAAGATAGACATGCTTTAACTTCTGAGTGATAGGCAGATTTAGACACGATCCACTTATAATTCCAACAGAAATCTTTTGATCCAGGCGACCAAGCAAAATATCTTTTGGATTCCTAAAACAGTTGGGACCTTTTGCCAACATGTGTGACTAGTGAGCTTCCTCAAGCTTCCCATCTTGGGCCATCAACCATCTTGCAGGTGCCTCGCCCTGTAATCAGCGAATTCTCACAGGTGAACCATGTGACTTAGACCAATATTATGTTGTTAGATTGTGATACCCACAGTTAAGGGAAAGAATACAAGTGTTATTTCTTAGATGTATTCTTAGATGGGCTGATCCTGTAGAGATGTGTGTTATAAGATTTAACTCTTTCACCTTCAGCGTCATTCATGAGATGAGACCAACTAACAAAATATTCAACCTTTTATGAAATACCATATTAGCTCCCTTACAAAAGGGACCTTCCATACTGCGTGATACAGTCAGTAAAGGGGTCCCGGAAAAGCAAATACAAGGGCACAACAAGCTACGTAATATGGTTATTTGTTGTTAGTAATATTATCTAGTTTAGGGGTATTTCTGTAATTTCTGGAATTAGGCTTCCGTAATAAGAACGGAGTTTACAGTATGATTTTTTAGTTGGGTCATAATCCTTGAAGAATTCTTGCTTAATTATCTCCAATTAGGAATCCAAATCTTTTTGGAAATAGCAATTAATACCAGCCTATAACTAAGCTTGCAATCTTTCAGTTTTAAGGGGGAGAAGAATAACAAGAGTTTTCCAGCAATTGTTTGCTAACTTTTCTTGAATTGTGTGATGCAATTCGCCTTGGGTGTGATGCTAATGAATCCTAGGTGTGATGTCTAAGGTTACCTCGGTGCGAAGCGCCGAAGCCAGGCTTTTCTTCCGTTTTTAAAGCCAAATCACTGTTCTTGGCTACTGGAAAGTTTTGACAACCTTTTGTTTTACAGCCCTAATCGCCAAAATCCCTAATCTATCAATTCTACCCATGAAAAGTCTTTAATTCTGCTGTGTTCTCCATCATTATTAGCTCAATCCTTGTACGTTAAAGCGTAACCCCGTTTGTCCTGCATCACTGCGAGCTCACTTGCATGCTCCTTGGTCAAAACATTTTCTAGTACAAGCATTCACTATGACAGTGGTGTGAGAGCGGATGTTGGTAAGGCAGCTCCCTGGGACTGGAGCTTTTACAGAATACATGCAGCTCCTTATGATGCAACTTCTCCTTCGAATGGTAGAAAAGAGTTACAAACAGGTACTATAACCGCACTGTTTCGCTCTTTTTTTCTGTTCTTTTTTAGACTAAAGAAGAAATTTATTATTCCCTCCCCTTAAATGAGCGTCAGTTCCTTCTTGTTGAAATGTCAATGTAAACTTTATCAAATTAATTTTTACAAAATATTTATCATGTTTTAGATTCTAATAATTTAGTCATTGTAATAAGTAAATATCAAAAACATTTTTTACAATTTCGTTACAACATATAAATTTGTAAATAAATATTTGGTCAATATTTAATTAAGTAGACCAAAATGAATTAAAAATTGACACTCATTTTGGGTCAGACGTAGTAAGATGGAAAAGGGGAAAAAGGATTTACAAGAAGGGGGTGGATCAGGAACCCACCGAAAAACAAAAAACACAGAGAAAATAACTATAAAACTATTGCTTGAAAACATACAAACTAAATCCAAATGTCTAATGCATAAATCCTCAGCCGAAAGTGAGGATATCTAGACCTCTCCTCCTCACACCGTGAACAAAGCACACCATAAACGCCATGAAACATTGTAATGAGGAAAAGATGACCACGCGTCTCATTACATCCCATACGCAACACCAACATCTGGAGATAAGGACAACTCAGTCATCGTCGTAGCTGACGCAAATCATTATACTGTTCAAGATCAAGGCCCGAGCAAAACCTTAAGTTGCTCAAAACAGAACTTGTCTCCGGAATCCAAGATCGACAATCTGGATGCTCAAAAGGATAAAATGGAGAAAACTGAAGAAGTATCAACTATCAAGGTAACGGCAACACTCTCTACCATTCAAAATTCTGGTGAATGGAAATCCCTAGAGAAACCACCACTCTTCCTAACCATAACGGAAGATATAGGAGAATTGTGAATAAGAAATGTGAAAAGGGCTTCGGGAAGGATACTTTAATAAGAAAATTCTGTCCAACTAGAATCGAACTTTATTACCAGATTCAACTATATACTGGACTTGCTCACAACAAATGATTACAACTATTGATAAATCTCCATTGGGTATCATATATGAATGAAGGACCATCAGAAACATCTCACCAGTTCATATGTGCACCAAACTTACTCCTAATAACTTTATACCACAAAGAATGAGGTTCCAGCGGGAACCGCCATAGTCATTTAACAACTTAGGAAATATTCTTAGTAAGCAAATTCCAGAGCCCTAAACTCCCTCCTCTTTCGGTCTACACACATCATCCAAGACCACAAAATGTTTCCTACTACCCTCAGGCCTCATCTACCCTGCTCCATAAGAACCGCAGCATAATCATTGCAGAGCCAGAATTTGGCCTTCATAAGGGCCAAAGTCGCTCTAACTTTTTTTCAATAATGCATTCAGGATGCAAATTTTCGTATCTGAAAATTAAATACTTCTTCTATCCCAAATGAGTTCTATTTTTCAAATATCAACCGCTTTTAGTAATTTGGTCCAATAAAATTATAATATTTAAAAAACACACTAAGAATTTATAACTTTTGTGTTCGATAGTTTTGTGAAAATACGCCTAAACTCTAATCAAATCAAGTTGCCCAAAATTGACACTAATTTTGAGATGAAGTGAGTACTATTTGTATCCTAAAGTGTGTGTCTACTTTGACTTTTATATGAAATTTAGGCGGACACACTACCTCTGTCCCAAAAAGAACTTTCAACCTAAAACAAAATCAAACTATTATTTGAAATATTTCTGCAATGTTTTAGATTAAAAAATTTCATTCATAGTAACAATATTAGGTTTTTTATTAAAAAAAAAAGTACTTTAACTTGACAATAATAAGTAAATTATTGTAAATATTTGATCATAGTTGAATCAAACTGACGAAAATAGTAGAAATAAGAAGAATTTCTTGTGACGGAGGGAGTATTAGTTATAATGTATAAGCACATAATAATTTGAAGTGTTACTATATATTAAAACATTCCATTGAACATTAATTTGGTTTTTAATAAAATAATTGCTATAGTAGCAAAACATTCATAATTAATGTTGTTTCCTAGCTTTCTTAATTGTTAAAAAAATTAAAAAGTCGTAATAATATCATAGCCTTAATAATTAATGTTGGCACTTTGATTTGCAATGCCTTTTCACTTGTCTCTTGTGATTATCACGCCAAAAACCATTAGGGGCCAAGAATACTCTTCTAAAAATTAAAAAGATTACTTCATGCTGTTACTCTAAAGTTTGCATAGTGGTGGAGGGGCCATGGCCATTTGTTGCCCAATGGTGCCTTCGCTACCGAGTATAAT
>JAOWAN010000054.1:3141181-3152708 GCA_028566635.1 Lobelia cardinalis | reverse complement strand
TCTCTCTCTCTCTCTCTCTCTCTCTCTCTCTCTCTCTCTCTCTCTCTCTCTCTCTCTCTCACAAACACACACACATTACCTTCCATATGAGCTTCATAATTAGCTCGGTATTTTTTTAATCCCAAATCGTAAATGCTTCAAGAAACTAAAAGGAAAATTTTGTTGCATTACTGAGCACCCTGCGATCTGTAAGTGTGGATGCTGTAATTCTTATGCATCACCTCTGACTTGGATGAAATGTTTCTATGGAGTTACTAAGCATACCTTGAATGTGATTGTAATTCTGCACTTTCACTTGTTGGATTTTGGGCTGGGTGTGTACGTGTGTGCTTCTGTGTAAATTATATGTTTTGATTAGCCACTGTCTAATATACAGGCGAGAGAACATTTCATTGAATCCAGTGAAGTCAAGAATCTGCGAGACACCTGGTTCTGGAAAAGATGCCCCCAAGATTGGATACATTAAGTTAACATCATTCACCCAAAATGCTTCAGGTATGATACAACTCCTTGTGCTGAGTTAAAATCTGATCTGAGTCATTTGCTTGCATTCTCAGTTACATACTCATAAGAAAAATTCATTAGCTTGTTACGTTTTCTAGTACATTCTCCCTGCATTTCAATCAAAGAGTGCACATTCCTTCTTCAAAAGTCAACATGAGATTGACGGCTCGATCGCGTAGTCCTTTTTGTGGTTTTCTCTTCCTCTCATTCCCTCTCTTACTTTGTAGTTCATCCCTGTTTCTTACTTTTCAATTCAATCATTACCGGAAAAAGAGTACACCACAAAGTAATCCACATCTGTTCAGGGGCTATATCAAATCAAAACTTAACCTACTTTTTTGACATTGCAGGTGGTAAATTGCATTCATTAATAATTAGAAAAAGGCCGAAACCAGTTCTAAAAATTACAATTCTCATTTTTTTGTAAAAATGAGTTTATTTATATACATCTCGGATCAGAGTATAATTAAATTACACAAAAAAAAATTAATAATAAGTTCAAAAGTGGATTCTTTTTCCAGATCGAAGCGAGTAACTTATTAATATAATATATTGGTTGAGAGCATAATTTTGTCGATATTCTAATCTGGGGATCGAATTTGTCCGAATTATAAACGAAAATGTGTTCTGTCTATCAATGGTTTTTACTCTATTTCTTGATGCTTGATTACGGTGCATTAATTTCACCAGACTATTTAACTTTATGGTCTTCTTACAAAAATCTCCCAATATCCATTCCTGGGTTCAAAACCCTAGTAGAGATATTGAAACTTGAAAGTTGATTGAAAAATGGCAGATATAAATTTATATTCAAATTCTTTCAGACTGCAATACCCATAACATACTGTAGACTATTGTTGGCTTTCCTTTTCTCTGATCAGTAAGTGTAACTGTTTCATACCCTAACACGTTTTGATAATCATAACGTAAATCTGAATTACATTTTTGGTGTTTAAACATTTTTCCCTTTGCAGGTGCTGTCAAGGAAGCAATCGAGACTTTAAGAAGTAACAATGTTAATGCCTTTGTTTTGGACCTTCGTGATAACAGGTAACTTGTTGCTCTCACTTTATTTTGAACATGCTTTGGGCAGGATTTCTGAAAAAGCTATATTTGGTGCAGTGGTGGCCTTTTCCCTGAAGGAATTGAGATTGCCAAGATCTGGTAAGTACTAAAGGTGAATTTATTTCAAAGTTGTAACTTATATGTTTGTTTGTCTTACTTTTTTCTGTCAATATGTGTCATTCTGATCCTTGTGCTTTCTGCTTTCTATCTATCTGGTACCATTCTGCTGGGGGTACTTGTTGATTTCCTTGTTGTAGTATTTATGGAGTCCCATGACATTTTCTTTGCAGTTTCTAATCATGAATTCACATCCACTGAGGCATCCTTTTATTCTGATCATCTTCTCTATTCGTTTATCTTTTATGCATATTTGTTCAGATTAATTGATAGTCCTTTTGAACTGAATTAAATTTTCGAGTGGCAGTCATAACTTAAGAAATACACATCCTAGTATGCTATTTGTGTCATCTGCCTAATCAACTTTGAAATGTATACAAACTTCTATAACTAAAATGCCTGCATGGCGAAATGAGCTTCTTGACCTGCTCATAAAGTGATATGATACAAGGGATGTTATCAAAGTCAATTGAGTGGTAACTTGCAATTTGCTTCAATTGTTCACATTTCCAATTCTACTTCTGCTAATTTTATACCTTAAGATTCAATACCGTTTTCATCGCCATCCAGACAAATTTTCTTCAATTGTCTGCTTGGCAGTGGCAGATTATTATTCAAATATATGACGAATTACCCTAACTCATTGGGCCCTTGAGCATTGACAGTTTGCTATTCAATTAACGTTTTTACTTATTTGAATGATATTGTAATGCAAGTGCATTTGAACCAGGTTGGATAAAGGTGTGATCGTGTATATTTGTGATAGTCGTGGTGTTCGAGATATATATGACACAGACGGCAGCAATGCAATAGCGGCTTCAGAGCCTCTAGCTGTATTGGTATGCCAACTCCTGCTTTGACTATTCATGTAATACGAGCAGCTATTTAATGTTCATGAAAATTTTGTGTTTTCTTTAAACTTTTATGAAAATTTTGGTAAACTGTTTACTTGTTTGTCTATCTATACATTGTATGATTTTTAATCATGTATTTATGTTGCTCGTCACACTTTCTGGTCATAGTTTATCTTATGTTTTATTGTTACTCCCTTCCGTGCAAAGAATCCATTTTTGACTATATTTTGTTACAGTAAGAATATAGGGTTAACTATCGGTAACAACTTTTATTATTCACAATAACAAGTAAAGATCGGTATATATTCACTCAAAATTTAATCATGTAGACCAAAAATAGTTGAAAATGGACAACCATTTTGGGATAGAAGTAGTAGTTTTTTTAATGAATAAAAGGTTATGTATAATGTTCGTGAAGTATGATAATTTTTTTTTATTTGATTAGTATCATGTTGACTTACAAAAAAGGAAATAGGACTCCTTGGCCGGAATGCATTAAAGTTGCTAGAGTTGCATTCACTCACATTTGCCATATAGACAGAATAATTTTTCATCTTACTGTCCAAAATATTACTCCCTAGTCCCTCCATCCCAATTGTGAGTGTCAAATTTTGTTCATGATCATGAACAAACGTTGACGCTCTTTTTGGGATGGAGTGTGAAACTCTTTTCATAATCCCCTCCATCCCAAAATGAGTATCAAATTTTGTTCACGATCGTGAACAAAATTTGATACTCATTTTGGGATGGGAATAGTTTGTATCGGAGGAGACCATCATTCAGTTTTCTTTGTAGCTAAGCTGTTTTGGTCCAAATTCAATGCGTGCGTTTCTTCTTTCACCTTCTTGCATCAGATTCTCATATTCTGTTATTTTCCTCCTTTATGACTTGTTATCATCTAATCTGTCTCTCTCCAGGTATAAATACTTAACAAGTTGCATATTAGACATAACTGGAGGATAGTTATATTACCTAAATCAAAGTTCGCAGCTTTCTGTAGTATATGAAACGTAAATTGCAACTGCTTACTGTTTCTTTTTCCCCAGAACATTTGGACTGCTGCTTATACCATCAACCACATTTTTTAATCATAATAATCTCCCTCCCTCCGTCCTTCCGTTGCATCCTTTATCTTACTTTCAGGTCAATAAAGGAACTGCAAGTGCGAGCGAAATCTTAGCTGGCGCATTGAAGGATAATAAACGTGCAGTGGTTCTAGGAGAACCCACATTTGGGAAAGGGTAACCAATATTTTCCTCTGTTCTGCTATCCATCCTGTCTGAGTGTTTTAGCAGAAGACACTGCACAAAGAATCACAAAACCGTATCACTTGAGAGTTTGAAATCATCCATTTTATTTTATTTTTGCCAATTTTCTGGCTTTTAAATTTTTTTTCAAAGTGTAGCGTTTTGATAACTACATTTTGATTACTAAAATGCTGAATTTTGAAGCACTCGACAAGTCAGACCCTTAATAGAATTAAGGACTTCTTAAACCGATATCCTTTTTGCAGCAAGATTCAGTCAGTGTTTGAGCTATCAGATGGCTCTGGCTTGACCGTGACAGTTGCTCGCTATGAAACACCTGATCATATTGATATTAACAAGGTTCTCCCTCTCTCTCATAATTTTCTGGCTTTCTGGTGGGTACTTGTGAACCATGAGCTCTTTTGCTTTTCTTTTGTTGGTCTTCATATACCTAGGTCGGCATAATTCCTGACCATCCTCTACCAGCAACCTTCCCCGAAGACGATGAGAGCTTTTGTGGCTGCCTCGGTGACCCTGCAACTGGTTGCTATCTAAACAGAGTAGGATTGTTTTCAAGATGATGGGTTCTTTTTTTCCTCAACTCCCCCCCCCCCCTTCCATTTCTCTTCAAGGATGCAAGTCAAAAACACCATGGCAAGCATCTGTGTAGATTCCAAAAGTGTAATTCTTCCAACAATATGTTCATAAATAATAGAGAAAACAACACCAGCACATAAGCTAAATTTTAGCATTCTCGACTGTTCTTGTTGAATGTTCATATTGATCATTTTTTAAACCTTGCAACTGGTTGCTATCTAAACATAGTCCGGATTTTTTGTCCCACGTGATATCTCATCTCTTGTCACATAATTTTTACAAATGAGACGTATTATAAAATTTAAAGTTTAAAATTTTATGATCATTTTTTAAACGGTTGAAATAAAATTTAAAAAAAATTAGATAATAAATAAAACATCATTTGAGATAGAAGATTCGAACTCTAGTTACTCCCATGATCAAAGACGAAATAAGTTAAACCCGTTAATTTCTATAAATTAAGAATGAATCCTATGCAAGCATTAGTAATATCCCTATTAAGCAAGACAAACACAAGATTGCTACAAAACTGCGAGTTCGCTTCTTTAAAACTGCTCTTCTTCTTTTCATCTTCTACAATCAGACCCCTGAACTTCTAGAAATATACACTTAGATCTCTTCAGTTGTCCGTGAAAGTTTGTTACATTGCTCCTCCTCCTCCTCATGAACGTTGATTTCTTCTCTTTGATCCTTTCCATTAACGAGACGAACGAACTTGGCTAAAACGCCTCAAAAGTTAATATAATTGCTACTAAACTAAATAAAACTTCAAATCCAAAAAACTATAATAAAAACTAAACAAAACCAATACTCGATCACATGGAATTAAAGCAGAAATGAGAAATTTGCTATGAAATATATGTAAAATAACCATACGACAATCAAGGCATAAGTTTGTATGATGCAACATGGCGCTATACAAGTCCTCATTATGTTTTCGATGGAGCCAACAATGGCATGCCATGGACGAGCCATGCAAGTTCTGCATATTCAAATGCATGTTTACTTGACTCTCTGGGTGTTTCTAACCCAGACAAACATACCTCGTCGTCCATGGTCAACTATCTGAAACACTTGGCATCATATAATATATATATATATATATATATATATATATATATTATGGTAGTTTTAAGTTCAAAGATGCCAGGAATACTATAGCATTTTAGTCCAGGAACCCAAGAAAGGGAATACAGCAATCAGCAATCTCAAAAGCAATGGTGTGTCACTTCTTCCCCCTTGCCTACTCAGTTTGCTCTTTGCAGCCTTCTGTTTCCCATCTTCTGTTGGAATTGACCTATTCTTAAACTCTATATTCATATCCAGCTCTTCCCAGCCACCAAAACTTGCTGACTCTTGGGCATTTTTACCATAGCTAGCTACCCATGTTTTATAGTCCATCCTACTCTTCCTGCTTCTCTGTCTTTCTTCTTTCTCTTTCTTTGCACCAAAATTACTAGCAGTACGGCCACGTGAGTTCTTTCTAGTCCTTCCTTTCCGCTTTGGGCTTTTTCTGGCACTTTTCCACACCTTCTGAAATGCTAAAGAAAGTGCTGATTGCCCAACAGGAATTGCTAAGGCAATAAGGAAAGCTTTTAGACCTGTTGTCAGCACTAATGATGATATTATGGCTGGAAGCATCCAACCATAAGACCTGAATACCTGCACTGATCAAAATGCAGATATCTCAAAATTTAATGATAACACACTTACCAATGTTTTATACAGAAATAGAGTCCCTTCATTCCAAGAAAACAAAATAGTCTCATTTTCTCTTAACCAAAAAGATAAGCCCACTTTTACGATCAATTTTCATTAATTTCTTTCCTTCTGAAAACATGGTATTTCTCTTGTGCCTTTGCCCTTTAGCAAGCAGAATAAATTTACTGTGACTTAATGTAAATGTAGAGACATAAAAGTGCATGTGAAACTTGAAAAAAACTTGATACTCGAAGTCACTTCCTCATGGAAATCCTGAGATATTCCTCCGCATAAAGAATATACTTATATTCAATTTTGGAGGTAGGTAATAGGTGCATTGAAGCTAATCAAGCTATAGACCCCAAAAAATTAAATCTGCTTCAGTAGAATTGACATCACAAATATTACTCCGGAGTTAACGGCCCTTGTACGATAAGATGAGCGGCGCTAAAATGTGAATGCTATGATAGAAGTCGTGTGTGGTAAAATTAGAAAATACAAAATGCCAAACGACAAAATAAGCCATCAAACTATTGTGTAGCTTTATAACAAATCATGTATTTTTTTTGGAAAAATACTAAAGTAAAAAGTCCTTTTAAAAGTTTTTCGTATCCAAAATATTCCAAAAAAAAATTCTTCAATCCACAAAGTCCCAAAGTTAAACTTTCAATACAAAGAGATCCTAAAGTTAACGCTCTACTAACTCCGTTAGTGCAGGAATTTATTATTATTTTTCTAACTGATGATGGATTGTAACAATAATAAAATAGTAATAATTTAAATTAAGTAAATCATTATAATATCGATAATAGTAACAATAATCATTATTATATTAAAATTAATAAATAAAATAAATAAAAATAATAACTCAAATAGTAAGCCAATACTAAGAATATTAAATGTCAGCTTCTCAATTATTATCATTGATTATCATAGTAATATTAATGATACTTATTATTTAAAACCAATGTTAGCTTTTCCATCAATATTATCAAATTATAATAGTTGTTAATCATGTATTATATTTGTTTACCTATTATAATTATAATTTTACTACTATAATAACTTTTATTATTATTATTATCATTAATATTACTATTTATTAAAATTAAATTTAAATTTAAAGTATTTTTAGTATTCCTCATCATTTAAAAAGAAACAAAGTTTTTCCCACTAACAGTGTTAGTAGAATATTAAGTTATTAACAATAGGACTTTTTGCTATTGAAAGTTTAATTTTGGAATTTTTCGGATAGAAGAATTATTTTTGGAACTTTATGGATAAGAAAATTTTCTAAGAGGACTTTTTGGTATTTTCCCCTATTTTTAGCACTTTTACCACCTTACTCAATACACAACACACAAAAAAAAACCTATTTAGGAAAATTAGGTGTAAAATTTTGTCGATAAATTGATACTGGAATTAGGGCTTCAGGTTTTTTGTGTTGGTAATTTAGAGTAGGGTGGTAAAACTGTAAAAGTGCTATGAAAATACATGGATGGTTAAAAACGAAGTTGAACGATGGTACAGTGGATAGTTTTGTCATTTGGCCAAGATAAAACTTGAATGAACAAAAATGTGAGACGGTGAAAGTCGTGGCTATAGCACAGAAAATGAGAGATAATTGCTTAAGAATTAAGATTGTTCGAGCACATTACGTAGGCTTCTAAGGGCAGCCGTTACGAACTGTGATGATATCAACCTCAATCAAGCCAGGGGCAGCGGAAGACCAAAAGTAACATGGGCATTTAAAATACAAAGAGATACGAAGGATTGTTTCATAAGTGGTGACCTTTCATTAGTAGTATTGAATGGCGGAAAAGGATACATGTAGCCGACTTCAAGTGATTGGGAAACGCTGAGTTGAGTTAACGGCACTTGTATGGACATCCATCCCTTAGCATACCAAGAAACAAATTGTAGGGCCTGCTTGAGAAGGTAACAAATTCTAAACACCTAAAAAGTAAATACAATAGGCTTCGCAACACTTAAGCAAGGTGGATCCATTATGGGCCTCTATATTCTAGCACGGATACACCGGATAGAGGCAGGCTAAAATCTCCATAACATTTGACTGCAGCAAGGCATCAAAGAAGTCATTGGAAATATGCTGAAAACACGACTGTGGGAGATTCTGTTGGTCAAATACAGTGGCCATATAAGAACAAAGAATCTATTTTGAAAAAAAAAGAGCAAAGTAACCCAAACTGCAACTTAGTTATCAATATCTTATGATACATGATACAATTCACAATAAAGAGGTTCATCGATAAGTATCGCTAGGATGAATCAAGATAATATAAAATCACATGTATCGACCGATTCACGATATGTATGTTAGGATACATCTTACGGTAACCGATACATACAATACACTTCGATACGCAGATCTCAGGCCCAAGTCGGGTTTGCCAGAACCGAATTTAAAGGAAGTAAATTACAGTATTATTTCCTGAGAACTAAGAATTCTAGTTGATTCCAAGTGATTGGACAAGGTTTAAGTTGTGAGTGTATATTTTGTGTTCTAAATTTATTTAGGTTCTTTGATCTTTCTTTGAAATATAGGCAAATTGACATTGAAGAACCAACTTGTAAAGTATACGACTACTACACATATTGCGTTAATTGGTGATTTAGATTTTAAAGTTTTGCATATCTTGATTTTAAGAAAGTGGAATCACAGTGCCTGTGGTTCATGCCAAGAAGGGAAATTGTCTTACTTTGGACGATGTATGATGTGAATCGCACTACTTTTACGAAAAGTCAAGTCATGCGTAGAATTTCTACTTATTTTAGATATTAGTTACTATAATTTATTAAAAACTTGTTATGTACACGCGATACGAATATGATTTTTGGCACCTTCGATTCAGAAAACGATTAGCGATTTGAAAACTATGGTTCGTAGCATCAACATGTCAAATATATTGGCTCTTGAAACATAAACTTTTCAAATATTGCGAGCTAAAGAGATTGATCCTCAGTAAAAAACATGAATGCGCAGACTTTGAAAGAACTGTTCTTTCGTTAGCAAATAAGAGTTATTGTTATTAATACTGCAAATAAGCATGCTGAACTTTAGAAAGAGGTTGGCTACTTTCGGCTTCAAATAAAACAAAAGGGATGGACAAATTGGAGGATTTGCCAAAATGAACTTAACAAAGAACTTTTCTTTTCATTTCTTTAAGGTACATTTCTTTTCTTACAAGTAGGTTATATTTATGTTCATTTACTTTTAATAACTCATCAACTTAACAATTTTTTGCCTTAACAGAAAAAATATTTAGTATGAACAATGCTAGGGACACTCAACCTCTACACCCTATATCGAGGATGGCAAGGTGTGTATTGAATAGGTTATTCACTTATATGACTCCAACTAGTTAGTGAACTAGAACTGAGTATTCTCCTCCACACATCTCAAGGGATATGCAAAATTCGGATGCATTGCATCAAAATCGTTTGTTGTTAGCATCACTCAGTATCTATAATTTACTTAGTTCGCATTGAATACGGGCGAGAATGGTAAAATAAGGATTCATGTATGCAACCAAAACTAGATATCGGGCATTTGATGTAAATGTCCCCATTATATTTATATGAATATCCAATCCAACGGAATATCAGTAGAAATTTCAGTTACAAAGACCACTGCTTTTTTCTAAGAGATTCAGTTTACCAAGCAAATGAATCCCACTCTGCAAAGCTAACTTCAAAATTATGGGGATCCCAATTTCGAAAGTAACATTTTTTTCGGATAAATTATAACAGAACCCCTTTACTAATTGTCAAATGATAAATTCGGACCATAGAATTACTATTTGATACGAAGTATGGGTGCAAACATCTGTGATAGTAATCTCCTACAAAAATGGCATCATCTCATTGTACTGATCTCATAATAGACTCCAAATTTCTCGATTGGCAAGTGTTTTTTTTTTTATCACAAAGCAGATGTATAATCTATACGTGCGGTTCTGTTATTCTGCAATTCTGTATGTCCCGTTAAAGAAAAACATCAAGCAATGTCTAACAAAAGGCCAATGGTCCTATAATTTGATTATCGGAGCATCGAAGCAAAGATCATGTCGAGAAGAACGAGATCATGACACATTCGACACAACATCCCAATTCATATAAATCACTCCAAATATGCACATACTTAGCAATAGTAAGTCCAATTATGAGCTTCCGAGGTAGCCACTAAATCACCCAGATATTTAACTACTTTAAAGACATTTTAAAGTAGATAAGATTTAGTAAATCAAATCCTAAGTCCCTAAATTTCACAAACTGACATAGTAATAAACACAATATCAAACAATAAGGCTCACATTTGAACTAATAAAATAAAACGTACCTTAAAAATCCATACATCATTAAGGAACTCTATAATCCCAGACCAGATATCACCGTCAGCATCTTCATCATCATCATCGTCATTGTCATTATTATCCCGCCAATTAGATTCCGGATTGAAATCGAAGTTCTGGGTCCGAAAACTCTCGGCATTGGAGTCCCACCGGCGGCTCTTTGCGTGAACTTGGGGACGAAAGAGAGATGGGTTTATGGAAACAGTGAAATTGAGGTTGGGGTGTTTGGGTAGCGGCCATTGTTGGTGCTTAGAAAGAAGAGATGGAGGTGGAGGTGGAGGTGGAGGAGGAAGATGAAGAAGAAGAAGCCCATTTCTCATTTGGGTTGTGTGCTTTATTGTCATTCATTTGTGCAATTTCCAACATTATCTTCTCCATTTTTGTCAGCATTTTTCCTTAGTCCTGCTTTGTTGTTTGATTCTGGTTCATTGCTTCCATTAATTTGAGTTCAATCATTTTAGTACACTTGCCACCCTCTCGGTTTTCATTCAGTATGAATGATCCCCATACCATGTATGAATAGGGACCGTAATTTTTCATTCGAACCTAAGAATGTCCCGCCTCAAAAAATCTGATTTTTTTCATAAATTTTTAAGATTCGATCGAGTTCGAGTTTATATTTCACCCTGTCCCTAACTCCCTCCCCCAGACTAGTATTATGTCCATTTAATCATGAATTGTGGAGATTTAAACATGAAAGAAGTTATATTTTTATTTACAAACACCTTAATAAAAAAAATCATCCATTTACACTATGTTGGTCAAGTAAAATGTGTTAAATCTTTTTATATAACTTCTTTCTGTTTAAATCTCCATAATTCATGATTAAATTAATAATTACTTTGTTTTTCAAATAGTTATATTATAAACATATTATTTGAAGATTAATAATAATATTTCAGATCAAAAAATGCGAAGTTGCTCTTTTAAAATTTGGTCGAATCTCAATTAAGTTATCAATATTATTTAGGGATTTTTACATTTTAGGCCCCAATGTTTCCGTGGAAAGGCGAAAAGGACCCCCACGTTTGAGTAATTGTCGTTTGGGCCCTATGGTATTAATTTTATA
>JAOWAN010000054.1:3122291-3141081 GCA_028566635.1 Lobelia cardinalis | reverse complement strand
ATAAAATATATTCATGATTGATTTTATTTTAAAGAAAATTTAATTACGAACAAGAATATGCAATCAGATTTCAATTTGAAATTATAAATAATAAGATATGGACATTTAAAAGAAATGATGAAAAAAAAATTGTGTTCACACGTAATGCATTGACGTTATTACCCTTGTTATTTAATAAATCGTGTTCACACTTAAATTAATTTCAACCATATTTTCTCTTTTAATCCAATGATCTAAATTGGTTCCTACGGTTCTCATATTAATTAGATTTTCATTTGAGCACTCCCCTATATATATATATATATATATATATATAGGTAGTAGCCACTCAAATGAGTACCTAAGAAAATAGGAACTATATGAACCAATTTTAATGGTTGGATTATGCAGGGATTAAGGGTTGAGATTATATTCATAATTAAAAAATTGATGGCGAATTTATAATTAAATAGAAAAGTTGGGCAATTCTGTCAATTAAAAATTGAGTTAGGTGTGAACACAAATATTTATTTTTCACCTTAAACTTTAAACGCAAATATCTTTATAACTCCAGAATAAAATATAAAAATATGTATTTGCTCGTAGTTTTCTTTAAAACGAAATCTATCATGAATATGTTATAAAATCAAAAAAAAAAATCGTTTAATGGATTTACGTTCTTCTTACACAGTATTAAATTAGTTACTGTGTCGTTCAAGACACAGTAAAAAATTTATTGTGTCTTGAGTGACACAGTAGCAAATTTATTATTGTATCATAAATAATTTTCAATTTGGTTAGATATTTGATCATAAAGTTGATATTTACATAAAAGACAATAATTAGAAACAATACAGTAACAAACTTGATAATAAATTGCAAGTAAATCACAAGACACAGTATCAAATCAATTATTGTGTTTTGAGCGACATAGTAGATAATTTAATACTGTGTTGAAGAAACGTGACGAACTATGAACAATTTTTTTTTCCAGAACATATTGATGATGGATCTTATTTATTTAAAAAAATTAATTACGAGCACGTACATATTTTTAGATTTTATTTTGAAGTTATAAATCATGATATATTTGCGTTTTAAATTTAAGGTGAAAAATAAATAATTGTGTTCACACTTAGCACAATGACAGTACTACCATTGTTGTTCAATAAATTGCGCTCACTCCTAATTAAAATCTCAACTGTTTATTTTTTCTAATTCAATGATTAAGATTGATTTTTATAGTTTATATTTAATTATGTTCTCATTGAAACGCGAACCTATATATATATATATATACCTGTCTATCTTTAATGTTATTGTGATAATCAGTATGCTCACATAATTGTGATTTGAAAAAAGCTAGAATTTGCACATTTGTCTCAGCATGCAGATCCTACTTGAACATGAATTTGGTTGGCACAAAGAACTCACAATTTTTTTGAATAGAGTTGGCATGTAATGATTGATTATTTAGTTGATAGATCTCATTACTCAATAATTAAACAACCAACCATCACAGGACAACACTACCGGCGCCCAAAAAAATTTGCGACTTCTTTGTACCTCTAACAGTATTCATTTGGTTACTCAGACAAGATCTGCCTTGCTCTTATGATTTCGTTTACTTCTATTCAGATAGTCCATGTTTCAAGCTTTATCATAGAGCTCAAAATCATTCATGAAACTTCACATAAAACCGAATACTAGTTAAGTGTAGTATGTGAAACTTAATTGAACTTTCAAGTGTCAATGTCTTCTTTGCTTTCAGCTTGTCAACGCCGCAACTAACTTGCCAGACGACACAACCAACTTGACAGACAATAGAGCAATACGAATGGATTAATGCCAAATCAATCTTTGTTCTCTTTGAAAAAATCAACCATTATACTCCGTCTCTTTCGGGATGAGTATCCTTTTGTTCGTATATCATTTGGGGAGAAAGCGAGTACTAAATACAAGACAAATTTATTACACCATCTGTAGACATACCTCTAGTTTAAGAAATTGATAGACCACAACAAACTAGACTTGCACGATGAAAATCGATTGAAGATGATGAGACTTTTCGAGTACCACAACGCATTGCTCCATGGTGGGGAGGGAGAGGTTGGTGTTAATGGTCGAGGCAGTATATTTTCTTCACACTAGAAGCACTTCAGGTGTAACCACTCACCAGACAATAACAGTCCTAGATAATACAAGAGGCAAATTTTAAAATGGAAATAGAAAAGGTGTGAGAAACCTGTTATAAAGGCTTGACAAGAACTTGACATTTCTTTTCAAGGAAATCAAAGGTAATCAATTAGATTTGTAATGTACAAATGTACAGAGTTCCAAGCCACATGTCCTTGCTCCTTAAAATGAAGCTCTCACAAATACACGCTCCAAAATGCAAAGGATATCTGTTGGAAGAACATACAACTTAAAAGAAGG
The DNA here is from genome assembly GCA_028566635.1 of Lobelia cardinalis. Classification (NCBI taxonomy): domain Eukaryota; kingdom Viridiplantae; phylum Streptophyta; class Magnoliopsida; order Asterales; family Campanulaceae; genus Lobelia; species Lobelia cardinalis. Next base: position 3,138,666 of record JAOWAN010000054.1, on the reverse strand, counting down.
CCATGACGACATGCTCTCATTGTTGGAGGACTGGAATTTTTGTTTACCTTCAGCAAAGCTCATGAAGAAGAAACGTATGAGCAGCGCCTCATCTGACATTCAAATCAATTTGTAGTTTGAATCTGGCCAGAACCAACCTAACCTTGTTACCAGCAGTCCAAATGAATTCCAACTGAACAGCATGCACTTTCAGAAGGCTGATGTTGCAAATGTCATCAGCATAAGGATTCAAGTGCTGCAGCATCATCAAACCAAATACTCCACTGCTGACCCAAGATGGACAGTTTCACGAGAAAATTAGCCAGCAAGTAATACCCAGACTATTTGTATCCACGAGCGGATGGTGTTGGAACAAGTGATTGATCTGCTGAGTAGAGCACATGGTTTCAAAAGCATTACTGATGCACACTGGGCAGGTTTTCCTTGAAATGAATTACCACAATTGAAAACCATCAATCTCCTATTGATGGATACAAGGCTGAATCTCGGGTCCTCCCAGCGGTGTTCTCAATCTTATGATGAAAATTGTCCACTGGAAGCCCTCCAGTTAAAAGCTTCAACAGTGAATTCAAATGTTCAAAGCAACCCATCACGCGCCAACCTCAACCTGGGAGTATAAGTACATGGTCAATAGGAAATAATGAAATTATCCGTCCCGAACAAAAAGATGATTAAATATTGCAATGAGGCAATACTCCAAGATGAAGGAAAACAAGTATGAAAGAGAACAGGCGCAGATAATTAGAAATACTCCCTTCATCCCAAAATAAGTGTCGAATTGTGATCTTTTTTGGTCAACCTGATTAAACTTTAAGCAAGTAACTATACAAATTATATTTGAGAGTTCGTAATAGTTGTTATTGATAGTTTACTTCATTTTCTGACGATGATTGAAATTTTAGAATCTTCAAGTTCTAACACAATAATTATATGATAAGTAGTCATTCGATAATGTCTAATATTCATTTTTCAATAAGAAAATTGAACGCTCATTTTGGGATGGAGCGAGTAATGTTGTAAGACAAGTAATCAGGATGAGATTGTCGTTATACCCTGGATCGAGCATCACCAATATATACCCCGTTATATGTTACGGAGCATATAATTATTCCAGAACAGATGCTGAACCAGATATCAGCAAGTCCCTTGGAACATCCAAGCACTTAACTATTGGAGAGTAGTACATTCGGGCACATAACACATCAGAAGACAGAATTATTAGACTGTATGCATGCCCAGGCTCCGGTCAGTTTAATGCTATTATTATCTAGCCTAATTTATAAGGAACTTGCGCTTATCGTCTGTACTAGGATCCATATATTATTACTAGAAAATTAGCCATGACTAATGGGAACACAAAAAGTATATATCCCTTATAAGTGACTGAAGAATACACATGTATTCCTCTTCTTGTTAAATGGATCATTATCTCTTTTTGTCGAAATAATAGTTTCTAAAGGTTAAGCTAGTAGTTCTCTTATGACTCCAAGTATATAGCATGCCATAGTTTAATCAGAACCCCTGGTTAATAAACACTTTGGAGACTGTTTTACCTCAAGCATGTTCTCATTAAGAATTGAGGATGATGTAGCACTTGGACCATGCAAAATATCATATTTCAGAATTCTGAGTTTTCCTTCCTGCATATTAAGAAGGAAAATGTATGGATCTGCAAAATTAGTCCAGAAACCCAGACATGAAAATTCATGAAAATGTTATTTGTGTTTACCTTAGTTCCATAGACAAGGCCACCACCAACAGAAGGATGAAAGCAAGCTACATTGACCTCATCCTCCGCACTAGGAAGAACTCTCACGAGTTCCATATCAGAAACTCTGTAGACCTGAATTGTCCGAACTTGAGTTGTAAAATTAGCAATACTAATAGATGGAAAAGCATACAAGATATATTACTGTTAGGTGGTACAGTCACTTCCTTAAAGTTCAAGTTACTCAAATAACTAGAAATAATACCTCCAAAATTGTGTAAATTGGCACAGTTGTTTCTCCATCAATCACAACACTCTTAAGAAGTGAATTATGGCGACGACCATATGCAAGCAACAAATGCTCAGATGTAGGAGAGAACTGCGATCACAAAAATAAACGTTTCTAAAATATCCACAACAGTGTATACACTAAGATATCAATGAAAAAACCAAATTGGAGGTGAGCATATTTGATCAATTCAATCTTTCTACAGTATGTGATCTCGTGGATAAACACAGAAGTACTTGAGAGTAAAATCTATACTAGATAAGTAAAAGGGAAGGACGGATCCCATTGCCCTATAAAACTGCCACATTTGGGGTATTTCAGAACGAGGAAGGAAGGTGATGGTGACAGCACCAAAATTGGAAAGAAGCGAGAAGGGGAATTTTGTGAATGTGATTTTATTTGTTTTTTGTATTTGAAGTGGTATAAGGGTAATCGTGGAATGACAACACCACAATTTTCCTTCAAGTTGGAATAGAGGTGATAAAAATATGGAATCTTGAATTACATCCTTTGGGTACTTTGCTCAATGTTAAGACAAATGAAGTCTTTTGTTTGAGTAATAATCCCTACACTTTTTCCCTCTAACTAGATATACGTAAGATGAAACAAACTACTCCCTCCCATCCCAAAGTGTCATTCATTTTGGGACTGAGGAAGTAGTAAACTTCATCAAAACAAATAAATAAAAATGAATAGCAAAAAGAGAAAATATAATACACACTTTCATGCGCGTGCAGGCGCTTAATCTTCATATAGAAACTGACCTGTATTGAGGTCAAACAATGAGCTGCTCTGATTGCCCGTGATGTCAGCACCAAACCAAATCTAGATGAACAGAAAGGATGGTTAATATCAGTATCCATTAAAGCCAGAGAAAAAACTAAAAGAATAGTCTAGAGCAAACATTTTGAACATTACGTTGACTCCTCCAGGGAATAAATCCTAAGCTCATACATGACTCGGTGGCCTGCAATTGGATGCCTTGTTGGGGATGTTGCAGCCCCTGTTAGATCATGGAGCATCCGACCATCAAAACCAGGGTCAGCTTCCATATTTGGCATAATGCACGCAACACAAGCGGCTAAAAATCTCCCGCAAGGTGAAAAATGGGCACCCATTTCACTGCCAAAAAAACAAGAAAGTTGCACATAACATGCAAACAGACAAAGTATGTCAGCTTAGAGTAAAGAGCAACATGAGAATGATAGCAATAAGCAGTGAAGTACAAGAATATTTGTGTTATCATGACCAACAACTACAAGTTTTCATTCCCCTACAACTGTATATGTGTGTACGGGCATCTTGTTCCGTCGTATTTCCAAAGGAAATACATCATAATTTTTATGGCAATTTTTTGTTTGGATGTAGGCACAGATCTAAGAATTCCAGTCCTTTTAAAGCGGTATCGTTAGGGAGGTGCCCATCTGCCAATATTCACTATTTATCGCGAAGCCACTTTCCTCCTTCCTCATGGGAGATTCCCCTCTTTGATCTCAGTTACTTTTTTAAAGGGTCGGATCAATCGCATAATATCTTACGTCAGAAATATCTCGGGTCGGAAGATCTTACTTCTCAATTTCTGGCACTTGAACCCACTTGGATTACTCCTAGACAAATAGAAGCAGGTCAGGGGGCAATGACACAAAATGCAAGCTGCGGTGGAAAGATATGGGTCCGTATATTTCCTGACAAACCGGTTACAGTCAGAGCTGCAGAAACACGTATGGGTTCGGGTAAGGGATTGCCTGAATATTGGGTAGTGAGTATATTCTTTACTTGACGCGCCAACCAGAATAAAAAGGGAGAAAAACAACCGATAATGAGGTCGAAGGGGGTTCATCTTGCCGGTCCCACTTCCCTTACCTACTCAAATCCAAAAAGGAAAGAAGCAGTTAGCTTTCCCTATCAATCTCCTAATCTGCACAGGGATAGAAATGAGGTTCAGGGAATCAGATAGACTGTCAGCACATGTTGGAGTCTTCTAGAACTATACAGCTAGGATGCTGGCCCAAAAATCAGGTGGAAAAGCTCGAATTTATTTTGCATGTGTAGTTTGATCTCAGCTCTAAACAGAGGATTTTACCTTTCCTTGAACTCAGAGAATGCAAGTCCTTCAAAGAATGATTCTTACTCACCTTCCTTTTTTATCCCTAACCTAACTTATCTTTTGTCCTAGCTCGCTGTTGAACAACCAACCTGACATAAAAATTCTAGCTCACCCACTTAGAGCAGATGGAGATTGTCAAAGCAAGGTTATTAGATGCCTCCGGAAAGCCTGGCCAGAACCACACATGCAAGTTTCCCCGAGTGAACAAGTGTAAGCTTCGCTGCCCGAAAGTATAGGCTTTTAGTCCCTTAAGCTTAAGCAAGGATCCTTCTTTCTTCTTTTTAGACAGTGGCTTTTTCCACAACCTTATCTTCTAGCTTATTATCCTTCTTGAGACTAGGGGCTCGGTCCTATCCCAACAAGATTGATCCCAGGCTCATGAACAGCCAAGACCTTGAAAGTCAAACTTGCCCTTGCATTGCAAAATCTTGATATCCATTGCTACAAAAAGTTGTAGAGAATGGTGACTCAAGTGTCAATATTGAGGCACAATTTTTGCAAGTTGATGATCTTGGTTTTGGCTGTCATCAATTTCAGGATTTGAGATCAGTGATATACTGCATTGTAACAACGTGACTTCCTTCTTGGGAAAGGTGGTCAGACTTAGGGTCCGCTCCCAAACTTTTAATGCAAGGAAAGAAAGGGAAAGGAAAGAAAGAGATTAAGTTTCTTTGATTTGCGTCCCAAGTTTAAGAGGAAACATAATTCTTCCCTCCTATGCTCCCGAGTTTGAGGGGAAAGAAAATTTTAAAATGTTCGACTTGAACTTAAAAAATTTAATTTCCTAGTGTTCTCATTTTTGGGAGGAAACAAAAGTGAGAAGTCATTCAAACTGTCCTCTTCTTTCCTTAGCTTTCCTTCCAAATGAACTATGGAGCACACCTTCAAGGCTTCAAGGTAATTTTTTTTTTTTTAACTTGCCTTGCCTTGCCTTTCCCTTCCGTTCCTCTCTTTTTTAACTCAGGAGCCACCCTTAGGAATCACGTGAGCTCAGATAATAGAGTAGGAAGCCAACTCAGAGATCAGAACTTTGCCAGTGGGGCTATACTGGGAATGGTAGTCTATTGTGTAGCTGGAGAGACGCATCACAAGTGACGTGGTTTCTTCATAATGTGTTTTTGTTTACCATACTCGGTTTCTCAGCATTTTAGTAGTAGTTATCCAACTGATTTTGCATAATCTCCTCTCTCCCATTGGAACTCAAAGGTGTACTGTAAAATATGCTGGACTTATAGCTTAACAAGAAATAATCCCGGTGACAGGAGCACCAAGGCAGTATATAGAAGGAGAATCTTGAATATATGGAGCTTAACCCTGATCAAACGAGTACATACCTACAGAGCACAGCATGTGGTATAGTTAGGCGGCATCTTTCTGCATTAAGGCGTACACAAGGATTTTTTAGGTCATGGGCCCATATTCTGAGCTTCACAGTGCATGGCAGTTCGGCTGATGCAGCTGGAGATAGTGACGTGGCCATCTCAGATTGGATCCTGTTAACCGACGGTTGAGAGTCGATCTCAGCACGCAGGACATTGTGGATTGCAGAATCCTCTCCCGAACCAGCAGCTGGTATCATGCGGGAGCGTGAAGAGCGATGGCGAGAACCAGATCTTCCTCTTGGATGACCAATGCTGGCAGGCATCACCGGTGAAGTTGTTGAAGCAGGAATACTCATCCCAGTAGTTGTAGACCAATATTCAGGAGCACCAACATTAGGTGGGTTCATTGCCCATTGGCCAGCTTGGCTCTGGCCCATCAACCACCCTTGCAAAAATGGTATCTCCCAGTATGCTGGGTCCCTGAAAGGGAATATATCAGTACACTCTTCAGGCTGCTGTTCAATTTCCATAGCATCAACTGCAGGTTGAGTAATCGTGTTTTCCGTTTCCATTGCAGATGGATTACTCCGAGTCTGAAGTTCTTCTGCTGCAGGAGAGCTATTAGGTTCGGCAGGAGACAACAATAATTCATACTGCCCCGATGGAGTAGAATACGTGAAAATTCTCACTGTAGTAGAAGGCTCTGCTCTCTCTTCTGCACCAGCTGAGCTGAAGCCCAATTCTGGCAAAGGTACTCCACCACTACCAATTGAAGGCCAAATCAAGAGTGGAAGGGACATGAGGGGTAATTCATTCACTGAATTAGATCGATAACCAGAACGACCATCTGCTATGTAGACCGTAGGAGGAGGGTAATGTAAATAACCAGGAGAAGTCGCACGTGTCATTAAAGAATCTGATGATTCTAGTTCATTGACCTGTAAAAGTGAACATTAATAATGAACGAGAAAAAAACAATAAACTCAGTCAACCAAAGAGTCACCTCAGCAGTAAGAAGAAACGGAGCAGCATGTGGGTGGAAATGAACTGCCCGAAGGGAACGCCGCGTCTCCAATATGATGATTGGCGAGGAATCGTCCCCTCTTTTGCTGTAGTGCCATATGAAGAGCTGCCACAAATTTAAAGGTTAAGGATATCATAAAGCATCATATACACAACTGTGATGCATATCTTACTCCAGGTTACTCACCTTATGGCCAGAAGCTACAGCCAGAAGCTTCCCTTGGGCATGGAAAGCAATAGAAGCAATCGGACGGTCTGGATGAAGATCATGCACAACCACCACCAAGAAAATAGAAGTGAAACACAGAAAATGCATATATTTTGTGATAATAGAATGTGAAGTGAAAAAGTAATTACAAAATGCGTATGACCCTATGCACTCTGCGGTATTTGCATCCCACAAACGGACTTCTTGGTCCAAACTTCCACTTGCAAGAATATCAGGACACAGCGGATGGAACCTAACCTATATAAGTTACATTAGCACGAAAGTAAGAAAATGGTAAGTAGGCAAACATATCCCATCAGAAAGATAGATACATAGCGTATAGACCATAGGATTGAAATCACATTCAGGAATCTAGCAAGAGATGTGGCTCAAAAATCAGATTGATCACACGACAATAACAAACAAAAAGAGTGCCAAAATTACAAATTAGTGATGGAATACATCCATGCATGGATACGCAATATAAGGTGAAAATTGGTAACTTTAGAATGAGCTCGTGCACAGGATCAAGCACATACTTTCAAAATAAAAATTTATGTGAAATTGGCTCTTGGGTTTTGAAGGGGTTATTGTTTGTGAATTGTGATATATATCATTTCTGTTTCAATTGGGATTTGAATGTTATTAGCCTTGACTTGAAGCGCACTGTTGTGAAAAGCTGAATGGAGGTCATTTTTTTTCCAAAGAAGAAAATAATCTAAATCCGAACGAACTTAGGTTTATTTGGGGATCATCAGTATGGGGAAAGAATTAGGGAAGAAGAAGAAGGAGATAATAACAGAAAGGAGCAATTCCACTGTGAAGCTTAGCTATGTTGGTGTAAACAGCCCAAGAGCATATGATATGGATAAGGTCGTATTCATTTCCATGGCACAGGAACACAAGGAGGGAAATAGGTTGTTTCAGAAGAAAAAATTAATTCATGGACACCGTAATACTCATGACTTTAAGCAAAACAAAGAAAAATTAATTTTAATATCATATATTTTGCTATCTTATTATATATAGATCATATCATTACAAAAATAACTTTTACAATCGAAAAGTTTCACAATGCACCCTCGTGCTTTAAAATTACAATTTTACTGGTATGGACTATTTTACCCCTTAAAAAAGGGACTTAACGCAAGACTAACGATCAAAAGTGACGGAGTGGCCATGAATATTCAAATAACTAACATAAGTGACCGCGGACGAAAACATGTATATTTTAGTGATTTTTGGTGACATTTTTCCTAAATAAAATATAAATAAAAAGAAGTAATGAAATAATAATAATAAAATATTGTATAATGAAATATGTGGATAGTTGTAAACGTAAATAATAAATATGGGAGTAATGTGGTGTCCATTCAGCTCTTGGTATTGATAAGTTGTCATAAGTGTGGAGGTGATTGGGCTACTCACATAAAGATGAAAGATGAAAAGGTGGAGAGATTACTTTTTAAGTATATTGTAAATAGCAAACGTCTTCCGATGTCTTTTTTTTAAGAAAAAAACTATACATTGGGAAGAGAAGCTTGTACCAGTTAAGCAGGAGGAAACTGTCAACCATTCCCCTTTTATTCTTTTAAATTTTATAGATTAAGAATGGTGGTACATTTTATGTCACAGTCATCAAGATATTTGCTAATGAAATTACTACAGAGGAAGTTGATAAAGTGGTCGGATGTGTGTGTCAGAAAGGAGGAAGAAAAGAAAAGATAGAGAGAGGGGGGGTAGGCATGTGTCAGAAAGGGAGGGGTTGTAGGTGTTCAATGGAGGTTGGCACAAAATCAATTGTGGATGTTCAATTGATTAAGGTCTACCCCAATGCAGAGGGTACTTTGGGTTCTAAACTGCAGATGGTAAGATTATTGAAGAGCCTATTAGCTCAAAAAGGCCCTCCAACAATGGAACTGAAACGCAGTTGGACATCTGGAAACTAAGATTAATGCCAAGCAGGATGATATTCTTAGACTAGAATTTCAACTTCAGCAGGGCTGGGATGATGTTGTTCATTCTCGAATTTGTCAAGCCAGAGTTGATCTGACTAATCTAGTGTGATGGGAAGCTGATATACCTCTACTGTGCTAGTTCTCATCCCCAAGAAGAATAATCCTAAAAATCTTGGAGATTTGAGACCTATTAGCCTCTGCAACTTTTCTTGTAAAATTATTTCAAAAGTGTCGGCTCAACGATTTAGTTTTCTTCCCAAGTCCTTAGAACACGCCGTTTTTTTAAGGGAATATTCACGAGAACATCGCTCTTGCTCATGAACTAGTACACAATCTGAACAGAAAATGCAGAGGTGGTAATTTAGTGATCAAAGTTGATACATCAAAAGCTTATAACAGACTTGAATGGCTATTTTTGCACAAAACTCTCAAGGCTATGGGATTTTTCTGAAGTTTGTTGAGATTTAATAAACAGAGTAGCAGTATTTAGTACTCTATTAGATTACTGGACAAAAGTTTGGCTTTTTCAAATCTTCTAGAGGAGTGAGGCAAGGAGATCCAATTTCGGCCATGCTCTTCATTCTCGCGCAGGAAATTCTATCTTATAATCTGCATCAAGCTTTTTCGACAGGCTTAATTGCTCTTATTACACCGACAGGAATTAGATGGCTATTTCGCATCTATTGTAAGCGGATGAGTTTTTCTCAAATGGTGCTAAGCAAACAATTCAGGCATTGAAGAGGTGTTTGCTTCTTACGAAAGGTCTTCTGGTCAGCTCATTAACTCTAATAAAGGTTCCTTTTTCGGGATTAAGTTTACTAGCAGCAGTAAGCAGGCTCAATTGAAGAGATGGATTGGTAGTAAATATGCAAAACTCCCTATAAAATACTTGGGGCATACCACTTTCCTGCGATAGAACTAAAGTAGAGTGTTCTAAAGAAGTGGTGCAGAAAGTTCTTAACAAGATTGAGGGATTGAAATCTAAGTTGCTTTCCATGGCAGGATTTTTTTTTTAAAGGTTGGAGGGGACATAGATCTTAACTCAACCCTTATTATTTATTTATTAGGTCTTACAAGAGTAACAAGTAGGGCTTAAAGCCGGGAGATATCTTCAACAAGATATAATTACTCCTCAATAGAGTTTCTCCGATGAGATTTGAACCTCTAATCTCCGGTTAAAATTAACTCTCATTAAACCACTCACCTTCCTTCCTTGACAGAAATCGGAAAGTCTGTACTTGTGAGCATTCCTATCCACACCCTAGGAGCTGTTCCAATTCCAACAAAATGTTTACATTCTATTAAGAAGCACTAGGTTAGTTTTCTATGGAGTTCAAATGGGAATCAAGATATCATTGGGTGGTTGGGGGTACAATATGTAGGCTTGTGATGGAGGGAGGATTGGGAATTAGAAGACTCACAAAGCTTCATCATGTTCTTCAATCCAAGTTGACATGGAATTTTATGCAAGGATCCACCCTTTTGGCTAATTTTTTGCACACAGATTATGGAAAGTATAGTGCCAGTTATGTCCACCAGGATAGAACTCATTCCTTACATTTGGACATCTGTTCAAAGTAATAAGGGTTACTAAACGACGAATCTCTTTCTATTTTTTTTCTGATGGTTGTTGGTAAAGGCAATGTGTCTTTCTGGAGTGAGATCGCTGTGGCAAATTATCAATGGACCTTTGCCTGAGGATATAAACTTGAAAGAGAAAGATGGTATTATTAGAATGATGGAGAATTTAGGCCATTCAATCCCTGAGCAGGTTGAGCAGATGATGAATCAGGAGACTTTAGATGATCAGCAAGAAGATAAACTCATTTCACTCTATCTAATGATGGTTCAATCAACTCTTCTATATTTGGGGAGCATAGCAGAGGGAAACAAACTGTCAGATCTTGTATCAGTAAGTTGTGGCATAAGAATATCCTCTAAAGATAAGTTGCTTCATTTGGAAGATTATTCAAAAAGGCTCTTCCCATGGATGCTGCTTTTTGAGAGATTGCACGTTCAGGTAGTTTCCAAATGCTTTTGTTGCACTAACAATCCTGCCATAGAGTCTATCAATCATGTATTCCTCGAGTCTGAAATAGCCATTCTGGTATGGAGTCATTTAAAACAGGTTTTTCAATAGCCTCATATATGCAACTCTATCGCTCAATTATTTGCTGTTTGGATTTTACCTGCTTCCTTGAGATTCCAGCCCAGTTTTTCTCAAATCTTGATAGCATATAGTTGTTTGTGGGCAATATGGAAGGCTAGACGCAAGCAGGAGTTTGAAGAGTTTCCTATGAATCAGTCTCTAAATACTGGGGTCGTGTTGAAGACAGTAAGTGACAGAGCTTTACAGTTTGATCTTAAATCTACAAATTCTCAAGCGAGCAATAATATTCTGGATTGGTTAGATGTGGTTATTAAACACCTACGCTCAGGAAAGGTAAATGGATGAAATGGAATCGACCCACACAGCCTGCAATGAATCTCAATACAGATGGTGTCTCGGTTGCAGGTTTGTGCACAGGAGGGAGGATTCTTCGAGACAGCTTAGGCAATATGATATTTGCCTTTTCTCATTACTATGGAGAAGGTACTAATATGAAGGTGAGTTTATGGCATTGAAAGATGGTCTTATTATTTGTAGGGAGATGGGCATTAATGATTTTAATGTGGTATCTGATTCCATGGTTCCAGTGGGATTGTATTCTTTTGAAACAGTCCGCTAAGATTAATCATGCTTTCAGAAAGGGCAATAGAGTGGAAAATGAATTGGCTGATTGTGCTCTCACATCATGATAAAGTGGTTCTTCATTCTCAAAATGACTTACCAGATGCAATTGAAAAGAAAATTTGGGAGGATAGTAAAGGTTTTTATAGCTATAGGAAGTAGTTGTTGCTTACTGTATTGCTTTCAAGGGGTAAGGTTTCTTGTGTCCCCCCTGCTTGTAGGGTCAGGATGGATTGCTCCCCAATTATTTATATTTTCTTTGTTATCAATAAATTCTGCAGGGTACTACCCCTATTTCCTTTTCTTTTTTCTTTTAAAGAGAGAGGGTGTGATGGTACTGATTACGAAAGGAGAGGGGGTCGAATAGATATGCTTGAGTGTGTTTAAAGATGAAAGAAAATTTTGTGATTTTTGTATGTGAGGCATTAAGTGTGTACGTGTGGTATAAGGTGAAAGAAATGTGTGTAAATTATCGATACTAGTGTGTGGTATACTCTTTGTTTTGGTGGAGGGTGGAAAGTCAAAAAAGAAAATAACAAAAGGGAAGAAGGAAGAAGGAAATCAATACATGAATTGCATTGTGCGCGTGTAGGTGGGTGGGTGGGTGTGTGTGTGTTTTGTTTGTTTTTGGAAAAAGAAGTGGGGTTCACTTAAATTAAATTGGAGTTTGTGGGAAAATCTACTTCTGATACAGATGTATGTGTGTGAAGTGGATTTTGGTTGGTACGGGTCTACTACAGCAGACAGTAGAGGTCTAGACCGTGAGTATGAGTTGGAGCATTATTTAGTGGAAAATAGATGAGTTAACGAAAAATAATATTAAACTGAATTTATATAATAGCAGGTTTCAGACTTCGGATTAATCTTACAATTACGTATAAATTATTGTAATCAGATTCATCTTTGTTGTTACAGAGGCAAAATTTAGGTGTATAATTTGCATATTCATCGGCAAGGTAAGGGATTATGCATCTATAGGTATTTGTGAATATTCCATTTGCTTAGGAAATTCAAGAACTTAATCTTTGATAATTCGTTTCTAGGTATGGCCAAGCTTGTGTTGGTATTTGTATTGAATCGTTTCTTTCATACTCAAAATATGTCTTTAGTGACTTGTACTAGAAGTATTTGGAACCATTGTGGAAAATACTCTTGCGTTCATAAATTGTCAAATGAACTGGAAATTTCTGTATATGGTCACTAAGATAAATAACTGTTTTAACCGGGTTCGTGCGTCGACACATTTGTGGCCTGCAAGGGCAAATTTTACACTACGGAGGATCAGTGGTGGGGTGTACTGGTATCACTGTTTTGACATGAGCGTTGTGAGTTTTGTAACCTTCAAGGTTTGGTTTAGATAGGTCAATGGACCATTCTAGTGATCATAATATTCATGAGCTTTTGTTGTAATATCCTTTGTGCCGATTTTTAAATGAAACAGATTTTGAAACTTGATTTGAGATACTTTAGCCGTATCGAACATTGTGAGTCAACCCTCCTTGGAAATCAGAGGGTGTGTATATGATGTTACTGAGCTTTGGTCACTCACCCTTTACCAATATTTTTTTTCTTTCAGGTAAGCACTAACAGAAGTTTTGGCTCGATTGGAAAATGATTAGCACCATGTATTACAGTTTTAGCTTTTACTAGCCACCATTGTTCTATCCTAGATCTTCAAGCATACAAATATCTAAGGCAGATAGACTTTTCTTTCCTTTCTCTTTTTAATCCCTTTCTCCCTCTAACCAACCACAACCAACATCCAACCGCTTCCGATTAGCAAACATCACTTAATCCACCAGTAGGTCCTTAATGCTACCTTCTTTTCCCAACTATTTTAAGCCTTTTTTCCTCTACTATCTCTCCAATCCAATGCAGCCGATCAACTATTTTTGGATCTCAAGATAAATAGACTTTTTTTCCTTTCCCATTTCTACTCCCTTTCTCTCTCTAACCAACCACAACCAACATCCAACCGCGTCCAATCAGCAAAACATCTCTTAATCCACCAGTAGGTCCTTAACGCTACCTTCTTTTCCCTACTCTTTCAAGCCTTTTTTCCTCTACTCTCTCTCCAATCAAATGCAGCCGATCAACTATTTTTGGATCTCAAGACAAATATACTTTTCTTTCCTTTCCCTTTTCTAGTCCCTTTCTCCTTCTAACCAACCACAACAAACATCCAACCGCTTCCAATCAGCAAACATCTCGTAGTCCACTAGTAGGTCCATACTACCTTCTTTTCCCTACTCTCTTAAGCCTTTTTTCCTCTACTATCTCTCTAATCCAATGCAGCCGATCAACTATTTCTGGATCTCTTAACAGGACGCTGCCTCTGACAGGCATTTCCCAGCACAAGTTTCATGACTCGGATATGATGACAAAACAGTAGTCAAAAGCGCCAAAAAGTGAGATGCACAGTAATGATCGAAAAACAACACAATGGATACTGTGGCATAGGACCCTAAATCAGCTCACTATCCGTAGCCCAGGAAACTCTTAAGTCACTTTCACATTATCCTTCAAGTTTCCCTAGAATGGAAGTCCCACGAACCCTTTGAGAGCTCGAGTTCAAGGTGACAACTGTAGCATGGAGACCCCATGAACTAAGTCTGCACAACCAAAAGACTTGGTGAATACAAAGGCCCCGCACATTGGTCATCCCTTTGGGCGCTAATGCTCCCATCATTCTCACTCCACTTACAGGTAGCCCGCAAGTGCATTATAAAGGAGGCACCAGCTGCAGCCTGTTACATGCAAACCTCTGTGCCCCATGAAGCCCGCAAGTGGGACTATGAGGGTCTTGGGTTTTGGATTGGCAACTGAAGTATGGAGCTTCCTCAAGGAGCCACTTATCATGGGAACACAAGGCCTTAGAGTGGAAGAGAACCAAAGATGGTCCTCTCGGCTGAGACACGTGACAAATACAACTACAAGTAGAGATACCATGCCACCACTACAATACACACTCCCTCCATGCCTTTGAACATTACACCTCTTCTTCTCTATGAATACCGTACATCATTTATGACACAAGAAGGCTTAGCCAGATAATGGATATGTGGGCGCTTGTGATTTCACCCTCATTTCTCTTTCTCTTCTGTAGAACTATTCCTTAAATACTTCCCACCCCTCCTTTTCTTTTCGTTTTTCAATCTTGAGCTCTAAGTGCGTTGCAGCCCATCAAATGAAATAGTCAAGGAGCTGACCAACTTCAAATGTGGAGACACCATCATAACCACCCATACACAACGAAGAGAAAATTGTTTTCTTCCATTCTCTCACATTAAGTTGCAAGCGATGCCATGATACACCTGTATTATCACTTGCATAGCCTGACACGGGAAGGGACATCTATATCCATACATATGCTTGTTTGGGTTGGGTTTCTTAGCTTCTTATAAACTAATTGTCTAAAACTCAAGCCAGCATAAAATATTTAGATAATAATAATAATAGAAGCGAGAACGTGACTAACTTAGAATTATACATGAAAAACAAGGTGCAAAAATATACTAGTAAGAGGAATTAGTATATGTATCATAAGAGAAGTAAAGCAGCAGCACTTATGCTTGTAATTTGTTTTACTTGGTACACCTTCAATTATCAAATACATAAAGAACACATATTTATGCACACATCTTTCGCTTCAATTGTGGGTCATTCAGTATACAAACAAAGGCTAGTCTTCAAGATTTTAACCCATGGATTTATATCAATAAAATTATATGCATTATAAAAATAAACGTACCACCCAGGGTGTTCTCCTATGGCCAATCAAGACCTTTAAACATCTCCCACTTTGGCAATCAACTATCTTTACTGTGTGGTCTCCACTGCAAGCAAAGAAGCAAGATGAAATTTTTGAGACTCAAAATCTGGAAACATAATGTTAATACTTCAATCAAGAAGTACATGCATCATACACACACACACGAATATGTGTGTGATATATGTGTGCGCGAGCGCGCATAAGTATTTAGGTTGAAGAAACTTACTGTGTTGAAGCAAGTGTTTTTCCATCAGGACTGAAGGCTGCCGCGATAGTTGACCTAGGAGGAGGCAGCAATGTACAATACTTGCCAGATAAATATTGCAGCGACTGTATCTCCACCCTGAAAGAGAAAGAATTGCATTATTAATGCAGGTCACATAGATGGATAAGTATGTGCGCACTAGCAAAAGAATACCCGGTAGAAACTTTGAGAAAACAGATACCATGATATAAGACTGCGTCTAGCGTCTCTTGCTGCCTCAGATTTTACCCCAAAGAAATCAACATGATTTTTGGCAGCATCTCCCCATAACTTCGTATAAGAATGTTTTGTTCGAGGGGATACCTCCCTTTGTGCTAGTAGTCGAAAGACATTGCTACAACAAAATATGTGATCAACTCAGCATAAATAGAATCGTATGCATTCATCTTTATACTTCCTCCCTTCCAATGAAAGGATCTGGTTTACAATTTTGGGTGTTCTTGATGCAGTTTGTTTTGATAAGTAAGCTTCCAATTGCCAAGATGTTTGAGATCTTTAACCACATGTGTGGAGTAGGATTGAGAAAGGATTGAGTTAGCATGACTAGCTTCAGCTTTCAAGGGACTCAATGTTACATGTTAAGCTTTTCAAACATGGAATCTTCGAGCGGAACCAAGAGAGCAAGTATACACTTCTCCGCGTTGGGAAAGATAAGAACAAAGTTAGACTAACCATAGACATGAAACAATTTAATGTCATACGTGTTACAACCACCTCACCAAGAATACTTAGCTCCAATTACTCCTCTCTTTATAAACTGAAAGCTTTTAGTTGCTTCATAAAAAAAGATAATTTATAGACTGCCAAAGGCCGAAATCTGCAACCTATTATACACACTACAAAATAAACCCCAAAAACTTACGGATAACTTTACCAATCATTAATCAACCTTAAACATTAATTCAACATGGGCTCAGGGTTCTAATCTCAACACCACAACACCACAACATTGCATTCATGTATAGATATGATGAGCTATAAAAGGAAAATAA
>JAOWAN010000054.1:3042872-3053723 GCA_028566635.1 Lobelia cardinalis | reverse complement strand
GAGAGAGAGAGAGAGAGAGAGAGAGAGAGAGAGAGAGAAAGAGAGAGGAAGGAAGTAGATTATTCTTTCTCACAGTTCCATTTCAGCAATTGTTTTTCGTTCTTTCTCTCATTTTGGCTGCGGGGAAAGTTGTAAATGGGAATTTATATACATACCAAAATATGTCTACACAAATGCAGACATACATTCATATGCATAGGGGTGTCATAATGAAATGATCAGTTTCTGTCGTGTGCATTATGGCATCACATGCTCAAAGAGTTCAAAATGTTTTTCTGACACGAAGTAAACTTAATGATCATTAATTCAAGCCAAAAACTGGGATTCACAAAGTATCCAGCCAATGTAGGAGGCATTCCTCAGTTGTTTGTGTTAGGACAACTCATATATGACTCCACTTCCCTAGTTTACCTGGTCATTTGATTATAATATATTTTTATTCAGAGTTTAATTTGATAAATTGCCAAATAACAAGGTCAGGTTTCCCTACTAAGTCATTTAGAGTTGATAGACTGGTGATAAGCTTTACTTAAATCATATATACAGCTTGGTTTCTGGAGTTCCTTTTTTTTTTCAACCCAGAAGGTTGCGGAAATGATTTATGATTTCATTTTCTTTTATGTTTTTCTCTATTTACCTTTACAGAATCTTGGTTGCTGATATGATCATATGACCTAGTACTGAGCCTCCGTCTAATCTGTGGTACAGGAGAATGTGGATGCTCTTATCAAAGTGATTACACAAGACCTTGGGTTCAGTCAAGGAAAACCAGTTGCTGCATTCACCATATACAAATGCCTTATCCACTGGAAATCTTTTGAAGCAGAACGAACTAGTGTATTTGATCGGCTTATTCAGATGATTGGTTCTGCAATAGAGGTGACTTTCTTAAAAATGTGCTTTCACCCAATGCAAAAAATAACTGTTATTGTGTGATTACTAGTATGACTTTTATCAGAAAAAAATGTCATCACTGATTTGATGTTAAATAGAATTACAAAATTTAACTAAGAGCATTGGCTTAGGGCCAAGGAGGGCTGCTCTATTTTATAGACTTGTCTGGATTCCAATGTAATAAGAATTCATTACTCCTTCTGTCCTAAATTGAGTGCCACTTTGTTTAACACGCATTTTGTGATGGAGACAGTATAATTTATACTCCCTCCATCCCTAAAGGACTATCCTGTTTGGTTTTTCAGAAGTCAATCTAATTATTTTTAAAGTATTTGTTAATGTATATTTATTTTATTTTAGATTATGAAATTTCAATATTTGTAAGAATATTGAATAAACTATCGATATAATATTTATAACTTCGTAGTAACTAGTCTATTCTCCAAAAGAGTTGGTCAAAGTTAGATAAAATTGACCAAAATTAGTCAAAACAGGGCATGCATTTAGGGAGGGAGGGAGTAGGATTTAATTTTGATTCACCAATGGTATAAACGATTGAATTATACAAGCACCTCATTATAGTCCAGGATATTATGATTTTTTTTAGAAACTCACTTGATTAATGTAATAAATGATAAAAATTGATGTTCGACCGATATTTTGAGCATCAATTTTTATGAATATAGTGATTCATATGTACTTTATTTATCGACCGATTAAACGTCTTGAAATATAGATTTATTCAATTCACCATCAAAAATCAAAATTGATATCTCCAGAGTTTAAGATATAGTTAATATGTGATATCAAATCAATAAAATTCAATTTTATAAAATGTTATCATCAAATAATATGATTTTTAAGCGGCTTGTGTAAAAAAATCTTTACGCCGTTGGTGCACTAAAATTTTACTCTAATTTATATGCCAGCTCTGTGTAACTGTAAGATGATTTTGGTTCTTGAAAGATTTAGTCAGGAAAGATATGCAAAGTAATTTTCGTGGTCATAGTCAAGGAATCCACTACAATTCAACTATTTTAAATTCTGACACTTGCCTTAATTTTGTGTATGTTGTCTTTCGCAGAACGAGAATGACAATGAACATATGGCTTATTGGCTAAGCAATACTTCGACGTTGTTGTTTTTACTTCAGCGGAGTACTGTTTCAACTCCAAGAAAACCTCCACCACCGACTTCGTTGTTTGGGAGGATGACCCAAGTACTGAGCTCCATTTGGATCAGCTATCTTTAATCTTTTACTAGTTTGATATGACTGCAAGTATAAAAGTGGTGGATTGATTGACTAAAATTTCTGAGTTTATACAATCATGTTCGGCCAGCGTTCTAAAATAACTGTCAACTAGACAATGTGTGTTGTTGCGGACCAAGTGGTCATGTGGCCCAATGGTACCAACCCTCCTCCCCAAAGTGGGAGGTTGGGAGTTCGAGTCTCATGAGTGGGCCAACTGCCCACTTGTATGTTTAGATTTTTTTATTTTTTTTATATTTACGTAAAAATAAATAAATAAATTAAGTCTCGAACTTCGATTTCAAGTCAAAAAGAAACACAACATTAGAGCATTGACATTCTAATTCTCTGTGCTGCTTGGGAAGTGGTCACTTATCTGGGAATCGACAGTGTATAATGTATTAGTGTAGCATATTGTTAGTTCCGGTTGACTTCTAAGCAAGGTAATTAATAATTACTTTTCAGGGGTTTCGATCATCTCCTTCGTCGGCCAACCTTTCTGTGGGAGATCCTGATGTCCTTCGTCATGTGGAGGCCAAGTATCCTGCTTTGCTTTTTAAGCAGCAACTCACTGCTTATGTTGAGAAGATTTATGGTATTATTCGAGACAATACAAAGAAGGAACTGTCATCCCTAATCTCTTCTTGTATACAGGTATTTTATATTCTTCGGATATCTGGACGTTGCTAAATTTCAGTTCACCTGTTACTGGAGCATGATATGCATTTATGCGAATTTATAGTGAAATGATTAACTGATAAACTTTGAAGAAGAAGAAAAAGTGACTGCTTATGATGTGGTTTTCAGTAGTAAATTATTGTCACCCAATATGCCAACAAGGACATGCTTATATCATAGGTTCAGATGAAATTCTCTTCTTATGCACGTGTATATTTCATTATCAAATGAGAACATATGGTAAACATAGTAGAATTTTATTAGAGTGTGTCGTGATGCAGGACAAAATACCGAAATTTCCTTTATAGAGTTGCTAAAAGAACAAGAAAGGCGGTACAGAACAAAATTGACAATTTTTGCCACCCTGCCCTGCAGTTGTTCAACTAACAAGAATTGTGACAAGAAACGTAAGTGATGATTCGTGTCACCCTCGAAAAAGTCCATTAATTTATAGAAATGAGAAGAAAGGGAAGAACTACCCTTGCTTGCATTGGATTTGCATAAACACACAAAGCTCACAACTTATGCTATCAGTTCTAATTGATGGAGTACATTACTGAAGCCCCCAATTCAACTAGGACTATTCTAGGTTCAACAATAAGAACTACTCTCTCTGTCCCACATGATGAGTGACACTTTCCTCCTTGGTCTGTTCCACTTGAAGAGAGACATATCCCTTTTGGTCCATCCCGCTGAACAATACTTTTTGTTTCATTTTCTTAACACATTATTTACATTTAAACTAACCAGAATATTTTACAGCCTGGAGACTTGGGAATGGGGGATATATCAGTTTGTAAAAAGGTACTATATAGAGAGGAATTTGAAGATACAAATCACAATAATTCTCCTACTCCGACGCCTTTTTTACCATAACATCTTGGTTTCCCTGTAGCAAAAAGTGAGTCATGTCTGGTGGAACTTCTTGAGCAGCTCCCGACAGTCCCGTGCTAGCGTATGGTGCTGGTCTGTCTTAATAGTATGAATAGCAACCTGAAAATTTGTTTCTATATTTATATTATGAATAAAATGCGGCAACGCTAAAAGAAGGCCATCTCGGATTGCCCAAAGTTTCCTGCGTGAATGTCGGTGTTGAACCAATGTTCTTTGAAGCTAGGATATATTTACCTCACTGATTTCTTATAATGCCTCCATTACACGCCTGCCCCGGATTCCCTTTAGAAGTGCCGTCAGTATTAAGCTTAAATTGGGTGAAAGGAGAGGGGCTCCATTTGAGGAGGATAGTTTGTGTCTGTACGGGTGAACGGGAAATGGTGGGGTGGGTAGCAATGTGTAATCTAGCCATGGGTATGGCCTGTCTCTTGATTGACTGAGGTAGGTTTGTGCTTAAAAATTGTTGTGTTCCTAGCTATCTATATATTCCATAAGAGGAAAAGCTGAGTCGATAGATGAAGCTCGTCTTTCTTCTGAAAATCTGGGAGGCGGGTGATATAGAGGAGCAAATTGGGAGGTCAATCTGATCGCGCAAAGGAGAGAAAGCAGGTCATATATTGAGAATGTGTTGGAGAGAGTCATCAAACATGCTACACAAACTACACAAGGAGGAAGGAATGATGGAATGTTTGTGCAGCACACCTGCTGTGGAAAGCGAATTATGTGCTGCCACCCAAAGAAACTGTTTGACCTGGGGGATAATATCCATATTTGCTGCCAAAGAAGATGAGGACCAGACACAGCGGATGATTTAGAAAGTAACCATGTATAGGTATCTTTAACAGAAAATTATCTTGAATGATTAGGGATCAGTCTAGTATGATTTTGAATATCCGAAACAGGCCAAGGGGTTGCCTTAAGATGGAGGATAATCTGGGTTGGAAGAAAGTGGCTAAGAAGGTTTAATTTCTATTGGCCCAGTTCTATCATAGAATTGAGCCACATGGGAGGTCTGCCATGAGAGAGGAATTGTTTTATAGCGTGAAGGGTGAGTGGCTCATCTAGAAGCCAATTATCTGACCAGAATTTTATCGTCATACCATCTCCTAATGTGCATCCTAACCCTGCTTAAATGTGGGGAGTATTTTGAGAAAAGATTTCCAATCCCAGGAGGCTGTTGACTTTGGAGCCAGCTTGCAACAAAGAAGTGGAGGGGAAATATTTCGCAGCAAGAAGTTGAGACCATAGCAGTTTAGGCTGATTTAACAGTTGCCATAAATTCTCAAGCATAAAGGACTGATTAAATAAATCCAGGCGACGAATTCCTAAACCTCCGATATTCTGCTGCTGTGTAACGATATCAAAGCGAGGGTTGGAATGTTTTTTCAATGATTGGAACCATACCGAAAAAATGATGAGTTTTCTTGGTGAGAGCCGTGGGAGTACCTTTAGGGATCGCATAAGATTGCATATGATACAAAGCTAAAGACCCTGCAACAGACGTGATAAGAATTTTAGGACCTGCTCCGGAAATAATCCTAGAGTACCAAGTGTGGAGACGAGAATCCATCTTTTCCGTTATACTAGTAAACTTTTGTTTTGTATTCCGGCCTGTATGAAGTGGAATTCCTAAATTTTTGTTGGGACCACGAGCAGAGTTAATGTAAAGAGGATGTTTTGCTAGTCTGTGATTCAAGGGAGGAGTATGATTTGAGTAGATGATGGAGGATTTTTCAAGATCCAGAAGTGTTACAAAACATGTCCAAGATTTGCTCGGAGTTTTGAATGGATTTAGCATTTGCCCAGATAAAAAGCAAGCAGTCATCAGAGTATGCTAAGATAGGAATAACAGGGCTTTGAGGATTGGCTTTGATGACTTGGATTTGATTCTGCGAGGCTCCCGCTTAACAATACTACCTTTCCTTTTACGTTAAGGATAACAGGGCTCATTGAAGGCTATTTCAGGAAATTAACATCTTTCAGCCCTTCCATTAATTTGCGGATTTAATCAATGTCCCTCTTCACATGACATAGAGGGAGTAATAGACTCTCTCACACTCCCAAAGCTCCCTATATTGTATATTATCCTTATAAGCTAATGACAATAAAACTTATTTCTAAAGAAGAATACTCTGCACATAATAGCCTAATAGCAATTGTAATCCAATTCCAATAGGCTTCCTTAAACTTTTTCAAATAAGAATATTCTAGATAAAACCCTTGAAACTAGTAGACTAAAATATCCCAACACTCTATGTCCCGATTAACTAATTACATTATAAACTTATGACTAACAGCAATGCATATAGTCTTATTGCAATTGCAATCCATTTCCAGTTGACTTGAACATTTTACATGAACATGTGCCTCTTCTTATGATTAAATTTCTATATAAGTTTTGATTCCAACACCATTGAAAAGTTCTATGATTCTGATCTAGTATCTTTCTTGCAATTCAGGCACCAAGAACATCAAGAGGAAATGCTTTGCAGTCGTCTTCCTCACCGTCGTTTCATGGTAGTCCTCCGGCTAGTTACTGGCAGAGCATCGTCGAGAGTCTAAGTGGGCTTCTCAGTACATTTAAAGAAAACTATGTATGTGTTCTTCATGTTTTGCATGAAGGAGACTCATATTTCTATTCACAAAAATCTATGTTTGACCTTTTATCTTCTGTCTCAGGTGCCTCCGATTCTTGTGCAGAGGATATTCAGTCAAATTTTCTCGTACATAAATGTACAACTTTTTAATAGGTAGCTTCTCTATTCTTGCAACTGGAACATTGGAATTATCTGGTAGCATATGGTCTCTTGAAATCTTAACCTTTCTACACGAACTATCAGCCTTCTTCTTCGTCGAGAGTGCTGCACATTCAGCAACGGGGAGTTTGTGAAAGCAGGGTTAGCTGAATTAGAACTTTGGTGTGGCCAAGCTACAGAAGAGGTACAAGTTTTCTTCTTGATGTCATACTTATTCCCTGATTCGTAGATTGTTTAATTATACTGTCCGACTTCAGTATGCAGGCTCATCTTGGGATGAACTGAAGCATGTAAGGCAAGCAGTTATATTCCTGGTATGTTTCCACTCTTTGTCAGTCACACTGGAAAGACAGTTAGATCTTCTGTACTTACTGCACTTACATTGCATGCTTCATTATGGGCTTTTGCACTAAGGAGGAACTTGTAATGATCAAATGATTAACTCTAGCCTACAATGAAAATCAATGGTTGTACTGTACTTGGCAAGTGTTGGGATTGAAGTCATTGATTTATTACTGTTAATAACTGCATGAATTCTGATTTCTCTTGATGGCACTATGGACATAATCATATTGTTCCATGGGCAGCATGATTATGCTGTGATGACCATTGACTTAAGATAAATCATACTATCAAATCTAACTCACTTAATTAGGAATTATTGAGCTCAATTATAGTACTGCAAGCAGATTGTAAATGGTTAGGCATTCTCCCCGTTGTTGGATAACCTAGTCTTTGAATTTGAAGGTTCACTAATTCAAAGCATCCAATGTCAAGATGGGAATATATATTTTTTTTTTTCTTATTCATCTTTTTCCAATCATTTTTATCTCTCTCTCTCTCTCTCTCTCTCTCCCCCCCCCCCTTATTTCTTTCTTGCTTTCATTCTGTGTGTGTATGTGTGGGAACAGTGGGTAATACCTGTGATCCATACTTTTTAAAAATGAGAACATGAGGAGAAAGATTGTACCTTTGCCAGTTGCCAATTTGTAGGCTCTTCCCGAACTGTTGTCCAGAGCAAATTCCTGCCTTTAGCTAGAGATGAAGAAAAGCCATAGAATGTATAAACAAGATCCCCGATATCTTGTCAGTGTTATTTTTTAACATTGTTATTTGAGCGTGCTTGTTTTATTCCTCTCCAATAGCGGAATTTTTCTAATTATTGGTTAACCTAGCTGGGAAACTTTTGTCTGCTTTATTTCTCTGCATAATGGAAAATCTGGTTAGTGGTTAATTGAGCTGGGAAATAATTGGTTAACGTTTTCGGGTTGGCTTATTCGTTCATTATCTGGATGTCTGGAAGTAGATTCCCAGACACACATATCCAAGTGCCTTGCTCCAACTTATAACAGTAAAAGCTCTTGTAATGATTAAGCGGTCCTTTTATCTGTGGGTTTATTCTCTTTGAGCTGTACATACCACAGACATTAAGTGTATTTTTAACTAGGATAGGGGAAAACAGGTATCAGGTATTTGTTGCTTCCAATCTCTTCAGAGGTTTGTTTTCTCTTTCTTCCTTCTCCTTTTCCTTCTTTTGTTGTTTTCTTTTTTCTAAATGCTATTCTGTGCCAATAATTTCTTAGTTCAAATCCGAATATTCTAGTCTTTTTCTGTGTGGATGACTTCCTTATATATTTTTCTTAGAGTGGAAATTTGACTTGTGTCATTCTCTGTGCTGTCTACTGATGACCTTTAACGAAGATTGGAGATCAGTTATTGTTGTAATGACATCTGTGTAAGTATTATTAACTCGTATGTGTTTTTATGCAGGTTATACACCAGAAGTCTAGGATTTCTTATGACGATCTTACCAATGACCTCTGCCCTGTAAGTCTTTCTGTGTGCACCTCCCGGGGTTTTAATGCGAATGTAGGTATACATTTTAGTTAACTACTTGGGGAAGGGAGGTGTTGCACCTAAGGCGATCTAACTAAATCCCGAATCACTTGTAATTTATTGTAAAAGAAATAATGGGTTCAGATAAGGGCAAACCTCGGCACAATGGTATCGTTGTTCTGTTAAGAACTAGTGGTCGTTTAGATTTTTAAAAATGTCTCTCCGCGGTCGCGGTTAAGACAGCACATATTAGATCCTTTCAGGGCTCCGAAATGGTGGGAGGCTGGGAGCCTCATTGACTGAGCCCGACCTTAAATTAGTGGATTCAGCTGCGTTATTTTATTATATCTGATACAAGCCCATATTTGGATAAAACATGCATTGGTTGAATTTGGATGCTGACTCGTTGTTGGTCATACTTGCGATACATGCAAGAGTAACTGAACTTGTCACTACCTTGTTAGCTCTTACATAGTGTCCACGACATGTCGGAGAAAAACATGTCTCTCTGGTCCTGCTCGTTTACGTTGTCCTAAATGATGCTTGCGGTTTCAGGTTCTGAGTATTCAACAACTTTACAGAATATGTACCCTCTACTGTGATGACAACTACAATACTCCGAGCGTTGACCCAGAAGTAAGTTGGAAATGCCTTAAATGCTTAAGAATCCTCTTCACCATTAATTACATGTTTTCATGGCTTTATCGGTTTTTGATTATCTTTTTGGCAAAACACTTATTCATGTTGATGACCCTGGTAACTGGGACAAAGGCAGAGTTAAAAATGAGTATCCTTTTTAATCATCCGGTTTGTTCAGGTTATCGCCAGCATGAAAGTACTGATGACAGACGATGCTAGTGATGCTGATAGCAGTTCGTTTTTGCTGGATGACAATTCCAGGTATTCTTAAAAAATAAAATGAAATAGTTTTAGCAATAATGATCTGTAGGAATTCATGGCGAAGTTACTTTAAGATGCTTCACTAATTGGCATCTAATTGCAGCATCCCATTCTCGGTTGATGAAATAAGCGGTTCTCTTAACGAAAAGGAATTTTCAGACGTACAACCTGCTGCAGAACTCCTTGAAAATCCGGCCTTCCAATTTTTAAAAGAGTAAGGTCCTGGTTGTTTCAGCATGGAATAACTACTTTGGCACCTCCTCAGTCATTGGTAATCAGATATGATATCGTATCTCTTGTCTGGCTCTCCACAATGTAAATCCACCCGCAATTTTCTCCTCTTTAGATCTAGGTTTGCTCTTGTCACTGCAAAATCCACCGTCCCAGTGTAAATTATTCGTTAGGTTAGTTTTGTAAAGTGCATAGGTCATCTCATATAGATAGAGGGGGCAGGGATGGATTTTTATCTATAGTATATTCTTTATTCAGACGAGCAATCTTTATAGTGAGAATCAAAAACTAAAATTATTCTTCAATGTAGTGCGGTAGGCGGAGCTGATTTAGCCATCTGGTATCATTTTGTTGAAAGGAAACTGTCTTGGCCAATAGTATAAAAATGTCCGTTGATGGTTCTGTCTTTCGTTTTGTGTTGGTTCTGTTTCTGTTCCATTTGGTAGTAATAAAATGTACTCTAGAGATTGTATGTATTATGCTTCTTTTCTTATGTATGCAAACTCTATATATCAGATTTCTCTTCATGCAGTCTGTCTACTGCCCTCGCACGAAAGATAAAACTGTTCGGTGTATTCACTGTGCTGATCAACATTACTTACTAACTTAACCATTCATTTTCTTTTCTCTGATTTTTGCTATTTGATAGAAGGGAGATGGTAATTAGGCTGCTGGTAGTATAACCAGGTTCTCATTACCTGTCCTTTTAAAAAAATATATATATATATCTTCTTGTTTCATATACTCGTCCTCGAGCAACAGTGATATAATATAAAGGAGTGAGTGGGATCAAAGGTTTGCTGGTGACCATCAAAGTGGCAGTATGTTCATGAGAAAATGTTAATTTTACCAGAAATTGTCAAGAATTGCAAAGAGCAAGCAAGAAGAACTTGAGCAAAGCTGTTGCAGTTGGTAAGTTGTTTTGAATGAAGTTGTTGGGGGTGTTAAAATTGTGCACAGCCTTGTCCATCACTTGACAGTTAACAGTTTATAAGGGCACTGGCAATTATGAGATGCAAAAAAGCATGTTTCCTACCAACTAGCAACTTAGCTGCTGAGACTAATTCAGATTTAAGCGTTAACGGAGGTACCACAAAGGCCGTAAAGCTCTCCCTACCCACCTAAATGCGGCCACATTCCCATCGCTCGAACTCGTGATGTCTAGTTAAACTGGAACAACTCAAATGGGGTGGCAACCCGAAAGGCCAAACCGTGGTTTGACATCAAATTGAACCAAATCGAGTGGTTCGGTTACTGTTGTTTGTTTTGGATTCTTGCCAAACAGCGAGTGGTTCAGGAGTTTAGATCTTCTATCCACTTGATTTCTCATTTTCTATCTTATATTTTTAAAATTTTATTCTAACAGTTTAAAAGATGATTATAAATATTTAAACTCTAAATAATATAATATGT
>JAOWAN010000054.1:3022005-3033415 GCA_028566635.1 Lobelia cardinalis | reverse complement strand
ATTGATACTATATAATACCCAACTAATTTATTTTTACTTTAACATTGTTATTTATTTTATAAAAATCCAACAATCCCCCCCCCCCCCAACTTCATTCTCTTGTTCTTTGTTACTCCTACCTTCAATGTGTTACTGTGTGGGAGGTAATATCTAGGTTTTGATTTTTAATTTTTATTTTTTTATGAGTCCCACAATTCTCTATATCTTTCTTCTACTTTTTCACTTTACATGTCATAGCATTAAATATCGTACGATATCACATTCCTGATATGACCCTAAATTATGTGTTTCAGACCTACAAAACTCAGTGGTTGCTACTCATTTCCCCAATCGATTACCCCACCATGTCTATATAGTTCTCCAAATCTATGAGCTCACCATCATATAAATTATATTTCCGCATACATTAAACATCCAGCCATTTTCCTAAATTTGACATTTCACAACCGTGATGTAATATGATAAGTGCTTTTTGATTTTTCAAGAATCCCACTATTTTCTATCTATCTTTTTCCTTTTTTTTTTATTTTAAACATTAGAAAATATCATATCATATTGTCAAAAATCACAATATATCGCGTTCATGACTTAGTCTCAGAAATGTACAGTTCAAACTAAGTTCAAGCCTCACCCGCCACGTCCAAGTACGGGAGATAGCATCTCTATGATATAGCAAAGTTGACAAACCATGAACATGCTACATTGGACACAAACATACTCCGATGAAACTACAAAGAAAGCCCATTTTACACATAATGTATTTTAAAGATAAGTCACCACACGTACAAATTTTCTTCAGCGAAGTAAAGTAAATAAGCCGATTAGGAATACTTGACTAACCCGCGTCGACATTGAGCTCTAAGAATCTGTACCGCGTAGCTCGAGATTGCAAAGCTTGGACCAATATCCGCATGAGTCGCACTCATACATTCATAATCACTTGCATCAATGTATAGATAACTCAAATTGAATTTGTAGAAGACAAGAAGTTGGATGAATAAACCTGATTCCCAAGTGTTTGACAAAACCCAAACTCTCTTCATCCACTTTCAACTTGTAGAAGTCAAAGCACTTGAGCATTTATGCTCACTTCCCAATTTGCCAACTTGCCTATAAGAAAACAAGACAAGGGGATAGAGGAAAACACATTTATTCCTAACTGAAATCTAACACCTCTAGTTGAAGAACTCAAGATACTGTTTTCCCATTAGAGCCCCCATTCCATAACCGTAATTCCCATTTCCATGAGTCCAAAAGAAGATCTTCTGTTCCAAAAAAATGTCTCATCTTTCTAAAACTCCATTTCAAACGTTTAAAAGATAATCTTTAAATATTACACTCTAAATTTTAGTTAATTAGTAGTATACATGTCATTTTTAAAAATTACTGAGGCACCATTTGGGATAGAAAATCTGAATTCCATTTACATTCCCTCTTTCCTCTTTTAGAGCATTGTTAGTTCATAGAAGCAAACATGAATTTTTTTTTTCAAGTGTTCCTTTTAATTTCATAACCTTCTCTCTTATCTTGGTATGAATCATAACTAACCTTACATAAATTTCTTCAAAGGGTCCAATTGGAGCTTCCATGTTTTTTTCTTTCTTGTTTTTTTCTTTTAGGTTGAATTTCTTGTTTGTGATACAATTTATTTTCATCTTTGGGAGTATATTATTTTCTTTGCTTTGTTGCTAGAGATGGGAAAATTGATAATACAGAATAAAGGAAATCCACTTTTTTTTTTTTTGCAAACTCAGTAAGAACCAAAAAGGAAAATACAAGGATTGAAACTTCAGTATATCAGGCATGTGATCCAACCAGACAGTCACAAGGTTTATAACATGCAACTTCTGCCATTTATGTTCCCCTTTTTCCCAATCCCAACCACAACAAATATTTTTTGTCATTCAGATTGAGAAGGAAAATTGGATGAGTATATTTTCTTCTAGAAAAAGTAAAAAATAAAATAAATGGACAATGCATATGACTCTCCATACTGTTGATTCAAAGCAAACAGAAACCTTATATTCAATGGCCCATGTAAATTTGTTCTTTCCACCCCCACACACCAAAACTCTAAAAATAATTCAAGTCAATTCCAAACCTTTCACCATCAATGCATAACAAGCATATCAACCCCCCCCCCCCCAACCACCCCAACCTCACCCACTCTTCCCCCCTTCACCCCTCCTTCAAATTGTCATGCAAAGGTTAAGGGATCAAAGCTGATACTAGTTCCAGCTTGTGTAACATGGGAGTTACAGTTGTACTGTGTCCTTTTCCCCATGGAGCTTCTAAGGTTTTCCTAAACCCTACAACCTCTTTTTAGTGGACACCACTATTATCATGCATAAGAGAACAATCGGTCTATCCACCAACTTCAACTTTGGTTACTCACAGGAATGAGTGCCCATTCCTATTAATTTGTTGCACTACATCTCCTTGCAACTGATCTAGCTGTGAACTAGGTTGGAATGTTGGTCACTGTCATTTCCTTCTTACTTCTTCCTAGTAGGCGTTGCAAAGCTGTAGGATAAGTCGTCAGACACCTGAATCAATATCCCATACTCTACTTCTGTAATGCTATTAGCACTCTAAAAAGTCCAAGAATAGCAAGCCCGGGAAGATGTAATGTCTCATTTGCAGTGAGTTCACATGCAAGCCTGTCACCTGAGGTTATATACTAACCTAAACTTCAGATACTAAAGTTCACACCATCACATAAGTTTTCCAATAATAGCTTAAGACAACTAAAGAACAACTCGGACCTTGTCATAAAAAGTGATATTGCATGGGCATAAACACGATTGAACGAGGCAATAGCAGAACCACCAAGACTTCACATGGTCAATTCAAAGATTGAGCACACTACTCTCCTCGGCCAATCTCTCTATCCGTGTGTTGAATGCTCGCATGACCTGTTGATGCAGGTGGAAGGGCGGGGGAATTGCTTATTGAAACCTAGATGGGAAGCTGGATGGACATACCTATACAGATTTGATTGCCAGTATATTTTACTAATCACTACAAAACATTTTCCCACCCTTCATGTGATAAAAAGCAGGCGAAGTACATCTCACATACAGAATTAAAGAGAAAAAACATAATCATTCACTGAATCTATGGTCTTAATGGCATATTTATGTAGCACTAATATGAGGATAATATACATATATTCATTCTTGTAATATAAAGCCGTGATAAATTTACCAGCATCAGCATGCAGAAAAAACTGTTCTCAATCCTCACATCAAGCCTTATCACCTCTAGATTATATGTTAGTGTTTTAGGGAATAACAAAACAGTGATCAGAGTTTCACATACATGAAAGTGCCATCTGTACTCCAAAATTTTCAAAAAGAATCATTTGCAGAAAGCATTTGATCAATTTCGCCATTTTTATTGTAAGCTGCCACGATTTTCTTTGCATAAGTTGGCATGTGTTGATCAGCTCTGCATTCATAAGCATTTCAAAATATTAAAACCATCCTTTTGCTCCATATTTGAAATAATAAACACTCTAAAAGGAGAACCTTTCTTTCCCCCATGTGCGATTTACATATAGATAGTTCCTGATCGTATGATAATCCAGAGAGTAGCGAGCAAATTCTAGACCCTTTGGGCCAATCTGCACAGAAAGAACCAGCCAATTACGTTCACATTTTTATGTTCCAGTTAGAAGAATATCTAGAATTAAGAAAGAATCCTTACCAAGTTCAGAACAAACGCTATCATATTTCCTATAAACTTTGGAGCAGGCTGAGAAGGACCCCTTCCTGAAAAATGGCATAAGCTTGCCGGTTGTTAAGAAGAGTACAACATAGTTGCAGAATAATGCAAGGTGCTTATAAAACTGAAATTAGCTTAGTTTCTAACATATAAATACGAAAATGAGCTCTTACGACTCTGCTATGAGGATCAGATCCGCCAAAATGTTAAGATTTGACATTGTGTATATTTTATTTATGCTGCTAATGTGGGTCAAAAGTACATCACCACCAGTTGTATATGACCAACAAGAGAGATCAATTTCTTAACAATTTTTTACCAACGTATTGTTTGCTGAAACTTAAATGAAAAGTAGGAAAAAGTTCTAATCATTTTTTGAGGGGCAAGGAGAGAAAAACCTAACAGTTAATTACCGTGGCGATGATACATAGGGTAACATTATTTTTTTATCACAGTTCATTGGTTTCATTTATTTTGGTTAACATTTCTATTTATCCTTATTCTGAAGTTTAGATAATAAAAATATGAAACTATGATTTTAGAATTTAAAAAGTCTGAGAGAAAAGAGAAAATTATGTAATTAAAGCTCATAAACACATGAATTACGAATACGTAATTGTTTTAAAACGAACATATGTAAATTATCTACTAATGTGTCCTCAATGTGCCCCGTTATAAATTTCAAAATGCCCTAAAATCGTGTCGACATTGCGCCTTAGTGTGTCAATGTCTCAGCAGTCAGATCCCAGGTCTAAGGAAAGTAATTTTTATTGTAATTACTGTAAAGGAGAGACACATACCCAACTTAGCATTATCATCTGCCTTCACGGTTTCCATTACAAATGGGCGCCTCTCACCCTGAAAAAAGTACTTGTATTAGGCCAGACTTGCTTACTAGAAAACCATTGAACAGAAAATATAAGTAATGTTGGGGATTTTACTCCACTGATTGTTGGTGTAATCTCCAATAGGTTTCTCACTAGGTTCAACATTTCTCTTCCACGTTCATTTCTGCAAAGTGAATGGATGAAGAATTACAAATCATCTGATGTTTATTTAAAATAGTTCAATTTGACTCCTAAATTTCTGGTAGCACACTTTTTTGACTTTTGAAAAAGAAAATTATGTCCCTTGATTACAATAATTGAAATAAGATGACGTATGTCCTTCCATGTGACTTCAAGAGGGTAAAGATGTCCTTCCACTCATAAAGTGCAGTGATGGAGTAAGAAAAATAGCAACTGAAATATATTGGCTAATAGCCAGTTTACCTGACAGTAACATATTGTGGATGTTGGGTCATGCTGATTCCAGAATACTTTGGCACCCCCATGTATCCGACCACCAAATCCTGGGAATGGTCAAACAAGTACGACAACAGTTGATAAATTATTTATTTTTAACTAGACTGGTTTAAAGTATCCATGCAAAACAGTTAATATATTTTATTTATGTTAGTAACATAATGAGATTGCTTTAAAGTGTGCACGCGAGTTATTTACCATGACCACAGGTGAGTCCTGTAACAAGGGTACATGCAGAATAAAAAATAGTGGACACAGGTATAGCCCGATATAGAAAAAGAAGGAATTCAACATTGCATAACAGAACGACGAGCAACTAGACGTAAATACATCATACACACGCAGATATAGTGCTTTCACTTCTCGCGTTCTCATACAAGAAATAGAACTAAATAGAAAAGGGGCCAGCAAAAAAAGAAGTGAGAGCTCCAAAACTTTCATCAACTTGAAAGAAGAAAGTAAGGATGGAAATGGAGAAGGGGCTAGGACAGACGTTCATTGGGGAATTTACTTCAGTGATAAGTGACAATTTCATTTGGCACAATTTACGTAGAGCTTGAGAATCTTGAAAAGCAGAATGTTAATAACCACAATTCCAGCCACTTGTGCAAAATATTTATGATAACAAAGCAAACGCACGTGATATTAACATGAGCTTGCACAGAATTTGATGTCATGTGCCTACCAAAGACCACTTGGCCTAACGGGTCTCCTTTTCTTTCCTAATGGGAGGTTAAGAGTTCAAGCAATGGAGACACTATTGAGGGGAAACTATATCTTGTTGAAGATATATCCTGGCTTTGAGCCCTACTTGTTACTCTTGTAAGACCTAAAATAAATTATATAAGGGTAGGGGTCATGACCCCTACCAACCTCTTTAAAAAAATGTCATGTGACTACACAAAATTTAACAACACTCACCGCTAGTCCATTCGTGTAGTCAAAGCAGCTGTAAAACAGAACAAAATTTGAGGTGTTAATACAGCATCAGTTAATGAGTATGAACAAGGAACTGTTAATGTCTCAGCCTCACTGATTAATAGGACCAAATAAAGCCAATGCATGGGAAGTTCACAATGTTAATAGTTCCAATAGCCACCATAAAGGATAGTTGCATGTACATATCTATTATGTACCTTAATATTGCACCTGGTTTCCTAATTTGAGGATTCAATACTAATAGTAATACAGTACATTTTGGA
Organism: Lobelia cardinalis; assembly: GCA_028566635.1. NCBI lineage: Eukaryota > Viridiplantae > Streptophyta > Magnoliopsida > Asterales > Campanulaceae > Lobelia > Lobelia cardinalis. The sequence goes on along the minus strand of JAOWAN010000054.1, from coordinate 3,027,183 downwards.
TATAAAAGAGCAACCTTAATTTGTGGAGAAGATTTTACAAACTCAGAAATGAGTCCATAGCACAGCAAGTTAAGAGAGTACATATCATACTATAAGTCAGATTTGCCCCAAGAAATAGGTTAGAGACAAAAAGTAGAATTGAGAGGAAGAGAGAAGGAAACTTTTTTGTGTATTTCTTAGAATGAAATATTACACTTACATCTCTACATCTACCCATATACATATATTACACTAAGCCCCCTAGGTATAAATGCTATACAATACTAACTCTTTATTCTCATTACTTCTAACACTCCTCCTCAAGTTAGAGCGAAGATATCTATCATGCCTAACTTGCTTATAATGGGAATAAAGACTTTACTACTAAGACGCTTATTTGGTTAAGACATCGGCTAATTGATCGCCGGTCTTTACATAAGGAGTACAAAGAAGACCACTAGAAATATTCTCCTTGATAAAATGCCGATCAATCTCGATATGCTTCGTCTAATCATGCTGAACCAGATCATGGGCAATATATATAGCTGCTTTACTAAGACAAAGCAACTTCAACGGTCCGGTCACTTACATCCAAAGCCAAAGCTCTATACTCCGCCTCAGCACTGAACCTTGCAACTACGACTTGTTTCATAGTGCACCAAGTTACCAAGTTTCTCCAACGAAGGTGCAATAACCACAAGTGGATTGTCTATCATCCAACGAACCAGCCATATCGGAATCAGAATATCCTTACACATCTAGATGATCGTGAGGTTTATATAACAAACATTTTCCCGGTGTAGCCTCCGAGTATCTCAAGATGCGATAAACTACATCCATGTGAGGCTCACATGGATCATACATGTATTGACCGTTCACGCCAACAGCATACGCAATGTCAGGTCTCGTATGTGTAAGGTATATAAGTCTCTCAACTAACCGTTAGTACCTCTTCTTATCAACATCGGTGCCTATATCTCCAATAGCTTCAAAAGGTGTGTTACATCCCAATATTCCCGTATCAGATAAGAGATCAAGAACATACTTTTGTTGAGAGAGAACGCTCCCACGAGATGATCTAGCTATCTCAATCCCAAGAAAGTACCGTAACGGACCCACGACCTTGTCTTCAAACTCAGTCGCCAACCTCTGTTTGATTGAACTGATCTCATCTTCATCATCACTTGTAATAATGATGTCATCGCTATACACAATCAAGACTGTGATCTTTCCCCCTTGTCTCTTGACAAACATGGTATGATCAGAATTACTCTGCTTAAACCTTAACTCGATCATATCACTGTGAAATCTTCCGAACCAAGCTCTAGGAGACTGTTTCAGCCCGTAAAAAATCTTCTTTAGTTTACAAACTTTGCCTACTGTGATGTAAGATGAGAACCCCGGAGGAACATCCATATAGACCTCCTCCTCTAAGTTGCAAGAAGGCATTCTACACATCCAACTAAAGATTTCATCCTAGATTTGCGGCACACGAAATTAGGATCCGAATCGAGTTCATTTTAGCAATGGGAGCAAAAGTCTCCTGATAGTCAATCTCATAAGTATATATGTATCCCTTGGCCACAAACCTTGCCTTGTACCGTTCCACTGACCCATTTGGGTAATACTTTACCGTGAATACCCACTTGCATCCAACAGATTTCTTGCCTGAAAGAAGAGTCAAGAGATCCTATGTGCCACTCTTCTTCGGATCATTCATCTATTTAATCATAGCACTCTTCCACTTCGAATCAAGTATTGCCTCTTCCCAACTCTGAGGAATAGAAACAGACGACAAAATGAAAACAAAGGAACGATAGGAAGAAAAATATAATCATAAGAAACAAAGTTAGAAATAGGATGCTGAGTACATGTTCTAGCACCCTTTCCAAAAGCTATGGGAAGATCAAGATCAGTAGAGTTACCGGTTGTATCGAAGGAATGAGCAACTCAAACAATTGAGGGGGTGAAGTAGCTTTGTCATATTGTCTGCGGGAGTATGTCAACAAATCTGATCTATCAAGTCTGACAACCGGCTCCACATTAGGAGATTCATCCCTCTCCTCCTGGTTAGGAGACTCCTGAGGTATAGAAGCCGGAATAGAAATAGGAATAGAAGAAGGAAACTCCATGTTCATTCCTTAATTATCCAAATTCTACTTCTGAAGGGGTGAACATCAGTCTGAAGAGTAATACGGGGTCGACTCCCAAAAAGTAACATCATGACTAACAAAAATTCTACGAGTGGGAGGATGATAACATTTGTACCCTTTATGAGTTGGAGAATATCCAATAAAGACACATGTAAGGGCGCGGGGGTCTAATTTTTCGCGCTAAGGCGCAGAGTTGTGAATAAAACAAACACATCCAAACACCCGAAGTGGTAGAGGATGCATTGAAGTGTTAGGGAGAAAAGATGGTAGAGTCTTACGAGAACATTAGAGGGAAGACAGTTTATTAAATATGACGCAGTTAAAATCGCATCGCCCCATAAAAACTAGGAACATGCATGGTAAACATGAGAGACCTAGCAACCTCTAAGAGATGACCATTCTTTCTCTCTGCTATCCCATTTTGCTTGGAAGCTTTGATACAAGTTGTTCGGTGAACAATGCCATTAAAAGACAAGTAAGACTCAAACCCTCCTCGTTATACTCCGTACCATTATCAGTACGTAAAACTTGGACAATACCCTGATATTGTTTATTAATCATAGTATGAAATAATTTAAAGCATTCAAATACTTCATTTTTATGACGAAACAAATAAATATAAGTGAGACGTGTATGACAATCGATGAAAGTGACAAACAATCTATAACCAGAATGACCAGTAACTCGAGATGGACTCCAAACATCAGAATGAATAACAGAAAATGGAGTCATGCTCCCCTGATTACTAATAGGATAATTGTAACATTTGTGTTTTGCTAATTGACATGGTTCACAAAAAAAATCAAACCTACTACATTGGTTAGTTAAACCAGGAAAGAGATGTTCCAAAAGACCAAAAGAGTGGTGACCTAAACGTCTATGCCATGAATGCAAAGACTTTACAATAGAGCTAATAGATACTTGGTGAGCTATAGGTGGAGATGTAGAACCATTCTCCAAGACATACCCCCACGAATTGTCAGTTCGGTCGCTATGTCCCGAAAAAAATTTAATGAGATGGAAAAATGTCACAGAACAATTTAGAGACTCGGTAAGACGCTTATCAGATATAAGGTTTGAGGTAAAGGACGTAACATGTAATACATAGTTCAAGGTTAATTTTGGATAACAACGAATAGAGTCTTTCCCAAAAATAGGTGAGAGGGATTCATTGGCAACTCGAACCGTAGCTTGTTCAGATGTAAACTAAACAAGCTAGAAGAATGTGTTAAATGATCAGAAGCACCAGAATCAATGATCCAGGAGCTAAAAGACTGTATAGATGTCAATGCGGAAATCATACGTGAGTGGGCAAAGTGAGAAGAGGTGGAAGGAGCGGATAACAAATCGTGAATAGTTGCCATTCGAGACGGGGTCAATGATGCTACTGCGACTGCCATAGGGTCCGTACCAGATGTAGGAGGTTTCGCTGAAGCTGAGAGGTAAACACTGTGCTGACGGTTCCCCCCGATTCACCACCTCTCCCACGACGACGCCCACGAAGATGGGGATTCATAAGGAAGCATCTATCACGGGTGTGCTCTGATCGCTGACAATGGTCACATAGATGTGGGCTCCTATCAACAAAGGAGGATGTGGCTGCAGCTGGTGGGGGAGCAGCAATAAGGGAGGACCTGATTACGGATGAGAACCCATAGCATGTCGTCGAGTTTCCTCCCCCAAAATGCGAGAATGTGCAGCCCTAACATCAGGAAGTGGAAACCTATCGGCCAACTTAGCCTTAATTGGATCATAATAACTATCAAGGCCACCAAGAAAATCAATTACCCTATCTTCATCAACTATCCTCCGATAAGCTGAGCATCCTTTGAATTTTCCGCACTAAAGACACGGTAATAATCTAATTCAGTCCATAAGCCACTAAGCGCAAAGTAATACTCGGCCAATGACCTGCTTGAGCTTCAACCTGATCTCATATATCTAAGAACAATTTCCAGAATGTGAATATACTTCTTCTACCGAACTCCAAATCTCATGAGTCTTATGAAACAAATAACTCCTCCGGATATAAGGTTCTATTGAGTTATAGAGCCATGTATTGACAATGGCATTGTCCGATACTAAATCATCAAACTTCGGGTCGGTTTCTTCGGGTAGTTTAGAGCTTTTGTTGGCTTGAATGGAGAGTAAACACGCTTCCGACTATGCTAAATAGTTTGTACCATCTAACTTAACCGAGTTAATCACGAGGGCTGAATTAAGATGTGCTCCCCTAGTAGCTTCATTGGAAATGGTCTTAACTTTTTGAGCCATAGTAACTCAATTTAGAAGCACTCTCAAATATTCAAACCTAATAACAACCGAAACGAAACAAATCAAAGACAAGTTAACCAAATCAATGATCACACCTAATAATCCTTATACAAATTCCATTCACATTACAACACAATCAGAACTCCAAGGGCGGAAGTGAAAACGAAACGAAAAAGAGGTATACCTTTAGTACGCAGATTAGTTCCAAAGCCAAAACACCATCAAAAACTCACCAAAACAATACAACTCCACCAGATCTGAAATCAACATGGAAAAACAAGTCTGCCCACAAAATATGGTCGCCAAAAAATGTCTCACTCGCCGGAAAAGTTGCTGGAGCTTCGACAGATGACGGCGGCGTGTGGCGGCTCTGATGGGGCTGAAACTTTCACGCCTAGCTCGGTTTTTCGTGCTAGTTATTATGGTGCTCTCAGATTTCCATGGGTCTGGGCTCTGATACCAAGTAAGATTTGCTCCAAGAGATAGGTTAGAGAGAGAAAGTAGATGTAAGAGAAAGAAAGGGAAACTTTTCTGTGTATTACTTAGAATGAAAAATTACACTTACATCTCTACTTCTATCCATATACATATACTAGGAAATAACCCGTGTCCTAAGGACACGGTTATTTTGTTAAAAAAAATAATAGGACTCCCCCCCCCTCTCTCAGCAGCATGTTAAAAAATATATATATAGTACTCCCATCTGTCTCTCAGCAGCTGCAAGTGGCGGCTCAGCAACAGCTTTTTGGTCTCAAAACCCAACACCTACAGT
>JAOWAN010000054.1:2962602-2990071 GCA_028566635.1 Lobelia cardinalis | reverse complement strand
CTCTCTCTCTCTCTCTCTCTCTCTCTCTCTCTCTCTCTCTCTCTCTCTCTCTCTCTCTCTCACTCACTCACACACAATACCACACACGCTCTTCACACATTCTCTCTCACCCACAACACACAATCCTACACATTTTTTCATACACTTTTTTTTTCACTAAACTTAATAACTTTTGTTTTATATGTTTTTAGGTATTAATAATATTCTTTTATATGAATGTAATAATTTTTTATATGAACATCAAAAGTGTGGGTAAATATTCTTCAAAATCAAAAGCACAGAACAATAGCAGAACACTTCCGCAAAGAACATCCTCACTAATTGCTACTCACCCAGGCTTATAGAGTTAAATATACTTGTCAAATTATAGCACAATTCCCATTTATGCTATCCATTCATTAATTACCAAAACTAGTTACTGATATAGAGAAAAATACTATCATGGTTATCCCATCTCTTCATTCAAACATAATAGTTATATATGATTAGAAAAGGGCGAAGATGATAAAAAATCGGCTCTCCTAATCATAAAAAAAGAAGTACGCACCACGAGATGAGGGGTAAAGGCTGCACTCTATCTTGCGATATGAGCACAGCTATGTACCAAGCTGATATATTATCAAAACGCATTAAAAAGATCAATCTGGAATCTCAAGCACGGAGGCTATGAAAAAGCATCAGGAAGGTACGTTCAAATGAAAAATTTTCAGTTGCTTAAAATCCATGTCTGCCGGAAGTTTTATGTTGAAGCTCAAACATAGTGCATGAAATGAAGTAAATGCACAAGCAGTCAGCCTTATCACCAGCTCCCAACATCATGAGCAAAATATTCTGTATCTGTTTTAACATCAGCAGAACTGCAAGATATACGTATCAGTATAAACACATAATTTTAACTATGTGATAATGCTCTCACCCAACAATTGAGAGAAGTTCTCATCAATGATTTTGACCATACTTGTGAAAATATAATGATGGGTAAGCGAATGCATCATTGCTCATATAAGTTTCCAACTTATATCACTGCGTTGCCGAGATGAATGTTTAGCATTTATGTCATTTGACTTATATAGTTGTGGTCAGATGAAGTAGCCATATCAACACTACAGAATGACCAGATCTTGTATAAGGATAATCAAACATGGGTGGAGGTCTCTGGTCTTATATGACCATGCATGCTTAGAAAGGGGATCGAGAAAACATGATAAAGAACAGAAAGAATGAGACTATAATCATAATCTATGTATGCCAAGCTTATAATGGAAACAGAGGATCTTTAAAACTTGGAACTTCAGCATGTGGTGTAAGATTCAACGAGTGGACAAACTGAACCTGCACCAATGCCTACAGCCTAAAGTTCCCACACTTCTGAAATTTTGGACTACGGAGTACCAAATGTCCAGAAAAACATATGGGTACCCATTGTTAAGCTAAAACGGACCAATGCCTAACCAAACACATTAGGTGGAATGGGCCTCTATTACACTATCAGACCATAATATAATCAAGTTATGAACTTGGGGACACAGAAATTCGCCATTAAGGATTGAGAAGCAGATATTCAACCTAAAGTAAAGTCATCAGACCACCATAACATAATCAAGTTTTAAGGGGCATAAATCATCCATATTAGAATGAGCCTAATCAGCAAAAGTTCCACCCACATTTAACAACTTCTCTATTCTAGCTTCACCAAAATACGAAATAAATTTTGACAAATAAGAAGCTGATATTTAACTTGTAACCACTAAAACTAGATGCAATGCACAATATCTTAGTTTGACGGTAATGATTATAAGGAAATGAAAGAACATAAATCGCATGACTAACCATTGAAATCCTCCGTTCCTGCTCCCGAATAACAATAGAGGCGTTTGGAGAACTATTGAGAAAACATGTTATAACATCGTTTGAGATGTCAGGTAACCTATTGTGTATTTCAATCGTCAAACACTTCAAGTTACCCAATGGGAAAGCTCGAGTTTTCAGGAATTTTGGAAAAAACGAAAGTAAAACAACTGTTTCAGATGAAATTGTAAGAAACATAGCATTCCGTACCAGACTTAACATCTCATGCATTTGCTTAGCCAAGTAACTGCAGTCCAGCCAGGTTGAAGGCGAAACATCAATAGTGGCTTCTATCAAGCAACTAAGTGGTTCAGTGGCCAATAATAGTGGAAGACGATTAAAGTCACCAGTGTACCCAAATGATGTGACGTTGGGCGTCGAAACAACAAACCGACAAGTTAGGTCACAGCGGCAGTCATTAATGTTGAGACGTTCAAGGGTAAGTGAATTAATGTTAAGAGTATCCAAATCCAGAATTAAACAATAAGTTAAGTCGAGAGACTTCAGGTTCACCAAGTTGGAAAAAGGATCTGCAGATTTATTACCCTTTTCAGTACCATCGCAGAAAAAAAACTCTAAACGGGTCCGATGGAGATACAAACATGTTAAGTTGGGAAGGTAAAATTTCGAGGTTAGCGTCGGAATATGGAATAGTGTTTTGTAGGCAAACCTGAGTTCGAGGTGTTTTAAGGATTGAGAGCTAAATGTGGATATAGGAATTCGACATCGCCCATTAAAAATATCATCATCTAGTTCTGTAATATTCAGATGTTGTACACCTTTAGAAAATGCATAACCCAGAATCCTCGTTAAAAGGGGTGGCGGGATATCACCGTAGCTCCTACATTTGATGGTAGAAATGTGGGAAGCGTGATTACGGCGAGACAAAATACATTCGATGAAGTTTATGAACTCGATTTTGTGACCAAACTTACAAGAGTCGAAGTTGAGATAGGGAAGGGAAGTCCAGAGATTCTTCCACCTGGTGGAGAGCAGGCAAGTTTGGACGGCGAATTTGGTGTCGCCCATGAAAGAGAGAATGAGATGAATGAGGTCATCTGGTAATCGACTGATTCGGTCTTCTTCCCCGGTTGGTTTCTTCGGCGCCATTCCTGAGGTGGTGGGTTTTCAGAGTTCTATTCACTGGAAACCGATTCTGCCCTACAAATCTCTCTTTGTCAAACGGCAACTTTTCTAAAGCGCAGGCAATTTCACAATGGAGGTGGAAATTAGGGTTCTATATTTTATTTTAGAGTTTCATTTAAAGCTAGGAATTTTTTTTGAGTTTTTAAATTTAGGGCAAGCTCGAGCTTATTTACGTTTGAATGAGTGTTTTTTTGATTTAATTTTTATATTTTTGTGATGATTAAATTAAAATATAAGAGAATAGTTAAAAAATATATGAGACCAATCATAAAAATAATTCAAAAACGAGAAAATCTGAATAGAAAAAACTCAGAAGAACACGCCCTAAATATTTTAAAATTATTTTAAATCATAATTAGGTTATAAGTTATTTTTTATATGCTAACTTTTTATTTTAATGATTTTATGTATGTTATTTCTAAAAAAATGATTTCTATGTATGTAATCATTATTTTATTTTTATAAATATTTTGAACAAAACATTATAATAAAATATGAATAAAAGATATAATAATTTTGAAATAATCATATATAATATTGTATAATATACAATAATAAAAAACATTCATCTAATTTCAAAGAAAAATATTAACAAAAGTTAATTAAGTTAAAGAGAAAGAAAAAAAAATTAAATGGGCATGCCAATTAATTTCACAGGTCTGCCTATCTAGCCTAACCCAACGTAACAAATTAAAATTGAGTAAAAAAAAACCTAATTTTTAGTACAATTGTATTAAATTTTTTAGGTAAATTATAGTGAATCACATTTTTCTGTTGAATCTTAATTTTTTTGTGTTAAATTATAGATTTTTATTAAATTTCAATGCACTTTTTATTATATCTAATACTTTTTAAATGTACTAAGATTCAACAATAATGCACTTAAAATTCAACTCGGAAAATCATTTAGATCAATAAAATTAAATTAAGATTCAATAAAAACGTAAAATTCACTAAGATTTAATACAAAAAAACAGTACAAAAAAAATATATATATATATATATATTGTGACGGCACGTAGCAACGGAAATTCCGTCGCTATAACTCATTAGCAACAAAATTTAGTCGTTGATTGCTGTTTTTTTAATCTTGCGACGGTAAACTCTTCGACGCAATTTAGCGATAGAATTCATAGCTATATTTATGATAAAAAAAATAATAAAAAATAAGAAAAATTATACATTACTCCGTCGCAAATGTACCATGTACGTCTCTAATTCTACAACGTTAGCGACGAATTTCCGTCACTAATATGTTTTTAAAATAAAAAATAATTAATTTAATTTTTATTAATCGTCTCTAAAAAATCGTATTAATTAAAAAATATAATTATATTTTTACAGTAAAACCCTAATTTATAATAATGTAATATTGGGGAGGAGGAAAGTCGGTCGGAGGGGCCCCAAACAGCTGATCAATGAAATCACGATCCAGATTCCGTCGAACGATCGAATTTGGATCCATGTGCTGATCGGAGGGCCCCATGCTCGGTGTCTACAGGTGCTGGGTCGAGACGTAATAAGGCAACGGCTGGACCGGCACTGCAGCCATGACACCTGCACCTCTGCCGTGATCTGAGCCTGAAGCGTCGGCTGGAGCTCGAGGGCCACCTGAGCTCTCAACTCAACCTAGTTCCGCCCATACTAGGCTTCCATCTCACTTCGCTCGCGGGCTAGCTTCTCCTGAAACTCTAGCTCCAGTAGTCGCCGATATTCACGCCTCCATATCTTGTGCTACCTGGAACGAGAACGTTAGAGAGCTGCTGCCAGGAACTGAAGCGTCGCGACGCCTCCTGGACTCTAATCCCAAGACCTGAGTCCCGCTATCCCCAAAATTGTACACTCGATCATATCGAGTTTGTCGAGATCCTCTATGTACCTCATATCACAGCTCGGGATCGAGGGGTCGTGGTTTCGAGGTACTACTCCCTGCTTCCCCCTCTTGCCTACTAGCAGCGGCTCGAGATGCCTGAACCTCATAGTAGTTCGACTGCAATAAAAAATATTTATTACAGTTATAGTCCATAAATATAAAAAATTGACGTGTTATAAATTTATAAAATATTAGCTCGACTTACATATTGTGAAGAAACTCTCTCATCGACCCATCAACCTGATATATCAGTATAAATATACAAATATGCATCTGGCAGAGTCAAGTCAGATCCGTACTGCTCCTTCTACAATGAAGGAAAATATTAAATGTTAGACCATGTTAATTTTATAAAAAAAAAAAACGGATATCATTTTCACTAAAAATAAAAATAACCAAAATTTTTGTACATGTTCAAACTCTCATTTTAATATAAAATAACAAACGAAGGGACATACTACACCAATTGGCACCATCCCAAGCCTAAATTAGCAAGCATACATATACGGGGGACATACTACAGCAAATGGCACCGTCCCAAGCCTAAATGAACAAACATATACATAGCCAAATAATAACACTTAAATAAATAATTCATACCAAACGCTCATAGGTCGCCATAAAATTAGCCGTGCCCGAAGCGTGAGTCGGGGCAAGACCGGATGTACCACGACGATTCTTCTTCGCCGTGGTTGAAACCTCCTTAGTCTTGTCACTGGCCCAGTGGTTAGCCTATTGAGCCCACGCACCCTCGTTCCACTGGTCAGGGCGTTTGCCCTTCTGCAACCACGTCATCTTCATCTTGTACACCCAATTTCGGTACCAATTACAAAGCTTGATCTCGTACGCCTCCCAAAACTATGCCTCTATATATCATGCCTCGGTGTTCCAAGTATAATGAGCCTGCACAATATAAATTGGAATTAAATATGTTCTATATATGAGATAAATCATACGAATTATGGAACAAATGCATTATTGTCTGTACCAGAAAATCAATACGCCAAGCTTGCCTCTCATCCTCAGGCACGTGCGAGAGTAAGGACCAGAATCTCGTGGGAAGCCTACCCCTCATTAAATTACTAAACCAACGAGGGCCGATGAATTGGCCCCCCAAAAATCTACATAAAAATTCACAAGATATATAATTTATCTAAACAATAATTAAATTGAGGTTTATAACATTTAAATTGAAAAACTTACTGTCGCCCAGGCACACACAATATATATCGACCATCGGTATCCTGTCTGCCCTGTGCAGTAAACGAGGTCCCAGAAGTCCCAATGCCAGGTGACCTCTGCGAACTAAAATTAGTAGAGGCATGCGAGGGGAAAAGGATATCTCTCCTAGACTCGTGTAATATATGGAGAGGTATATCCTTGCAACCGCGACCTCTAGCTACCTCGACCTCGATCGCTATCACTCATGTCTAATTATACAACATAATATGATTAAAACCTTGAGTTAACTAATATATTAATTAAGAAAACACAGCATACAAATGATTCATGCAAAATGGACTAAGTATGTCAGATTGTTCAAATATTTATCTGAATCTATCTGCTATACATAATTTTCTCGATCCATGAACATTGATTTTAAGTTTTTAAGTGGAATTAACATTGACAAAAAAATCAATAGTTGAGTCGCGTAGTTCCACGTCAATAGAAGAGCATCTAAACAAATGCTCGCAGAAAACTAACCATTATGACACATACGAGAGGAATGACTAGAGAACTCTTGAATGATGTGTCCTTCTTGACAAGACACAAAACCTTGTTGAGTAACAAAGGGCCGACTGATTAGTGATCTAGAAGGCTTATAGGGCAATTTCATGACGACTACAATGTCGTTAAGATTTATACAACCAACAATCATTCCGAGATTGTAGTCGTTATGAAATTGCCTTGTAAGCCTTCTAGATCACTAATTAACTGACATCAAGAAGGATACATGATTTAATAGTCCACTAGTCATTTATCATTAGGCTCATTTGTGTCATAATGCTTAGCTTTCTATGAGCACTTATGTTTAGATGTCTATCTATTCGCAAGGGACTACATGACTCAACTCATAATTAATTCGTCGATGGCAAATGAAGTAACCCAGTAAGAACTCAATACCAATGGCATAAGAGGCCGATATAATTAGCCTCATCATCGTCCATAAGAAATGTAATAAACAAATTTTTAATTTCGACCACAAGTTAAAAATTAGTGTTCCAACAAATATTCTGACTTACCGAAAATGAACTATGTACATTAGATGGCTTCAGTAGTATGCATTTCAAAGGGCAACGAAGAAATGCATACTACTGAAGCAAGGCATACTACGTAATAAGGAGGATGCTTTGGTAAGGAGTTCATTCCCGGTAAGTCAGAAAATTTGTTGGAACACTAATATTCGTGGTGCATAGATAAACATGGGAAGAAATGTGATAATTAGCCTCATCATCGTCCATAAAGATGTAGATGTTATGCCTGCAATGCCAAGATGAACACATCATCTCCACGATGACGTGTCGAATACTTAACATCGATCATGTCAAATACCGGATGTAGTTTGATACCCAGGTTTGAATCTTAAAAGGCACAATTGAAGAGGACTACTGAATTCCTACCCATGTACTTGAGTTCGATAACCTCTTGTAGAACATCGTAAGAGTCAATGTTACTTTTGATGTTCACACCACTATTCCATAATGCTCTGATCTCCCCATATTTTTCTGTGTGAAACACATGACCTCTCACGAAATACCCTTCATATACATTAACTACATACATTGGTTCGTATGTCAATATTTTTAGCTTCTGGGCTTTAGCATCAAGCGGATGACCGACAATCTACATGTAATTAAGGATCATATCAATTTTACGAACCTAACTGCAAATAAGTAAATATCAAATAAAAGAGGATATATTGAGATCGGATTTATTTACTTATTATTTCAGCCAATCAGGAAACTTTGCTTCAGTCTTTTTATCTAGCAGATATTGAGATATTTCATCTCCAAGTGAAGCTTGATAAATACTGGAATTCTAACATCTCGATTATAATGAATTAGCTTACATGTTAAAGACTTGCATGAATAAATGATGCTTTAGATAGAATTTGCTTACTTCAAATAATCATCGACCTCCTCAGAGTTGAGAAGGACATAGATTCTAGCGGCAGCATATACCTTGAAATTTAGCATTCTTTTCATCGACTTACCAAGAAATCTACCAGGAAGGTTAAACACCGACAAGCGCCCAGCATCAATCGAATCTCCACCATCATCGTTCCGACCTCCTCTATTTAGTCGGGTTTGTATATCATCGTGAAAATATTTAACGACATATGAGACAATATTCTCAATAGCTATTGCTTTAGAAACATATGCCTCGACCTGAGATCTATTACTAACATTTGTCTTTAATCGTCCAAAGAACCTAATGTTTATGATCATTACTGATGTAAAAGACATTTAAGAACAATTAAAAAATAGATAAGAGAACCTAAAAACTTAAGATGTTATGTGTATTTACCTCTCAAATGGATACATCCATCTATACTGGACTGGACCGCCAACTCTTACTTCATAAGCCAGGTGTATGAGTAATTGCTCTATCGAATCAAAGAATGTTGGAAGGGGGAGGGGGAATTTGTTCAAACTTTCATAAATAGGGTCACGACAATGCCCTTCTCCAATTGAGTCATATCATCGACATGGAGACTGCTCGATGTCAAGGCTCTAAAAAACTCACTGAGTTCAGTTAATGGTCCGCAAATACAATCTGGTATCAGGTCACGAAATACAATGGGAATAAGTCTGTCTAATACCACATGACAATCATGACTCTTTAAACTCAGTAATTTTCCCTCTTCAAGATTAACACTGTTACCGATGTTTGATGCATAACCATCAGGAAACTTTAAAGTTTTCAACCAGTTTAGCACTAACATTTTCTGTTCCTTTGAGAGCACATACGAAGCTTTAGACTTCACTGTCTTCCCGTTTTCCTCGACTAACTCCAGTTCTGAATGCAGAAAAATCTCAGCCATATCAAGGCGACTCTTAGCAGTGTCCTTCGATGTACCCTCAAAATCCATCACCCTGTTAAAGATATTATCAAACACATTTTTCTCAATGTGCATAATATCAAGATTATGTCTTATCAATTTTGTCTTCCGATACGATAATTTCCAAAAGATACTCTTCTTTGTCCATTTATGTTTAACCACAAACCCTTGAATCTGATTCTTTGCATACTTCTTTCCTTACCGTGTTTTGGGCAATGTTGATACGAATGCAAACATCTATCACCAGAAGGACGCGGAGGGGGCTCATCATGTACTTTCTTATTTCTTTTAAATGCATTATTCTGCTTTCTATAAGGGTGATCCTTAGGGAGAAAACACCTATGACAATCAAACCAACTTGATTTCTTGGAGTGTGGTAGAGAGAACACCTTTGTATTTTCCATACAATACGAACAAACCAGTTTTTCATGGGTACTCCAGCCGGGCAACATCCCATAAGCAGGAAAGTTATTCATAGTCCACATCACCGAAACTCTCATGTTAAAATTTTACTTTTTAAATGCATCCCAAGTGTTAACTCCGTCTGTCCACAATAGTTTCTGCTTATCTATTAATGGTCTGAGATAAACATCAAGATTCTTTTTCGAACTAGATCTTCCCGAAATGAATAGATTCAAAAACATAAATGGATAAATCATACACAACCAATGAGGCAAATTGTACAGAGTCACAATGACAGACCAGCATGAATAAGCTCTTGAGCCAGGTCCGTGCGTGTTAAACCCATCAGCACATATGCCCAACCTGACATTTCTACATTGTGCCGCAAACCCAGGGTACGTTGTATCAAAGTGCTTTCACAATTTCCCATGTGATGGATGAACAAGAACACCTTCTTCTCTAGGTGATCCAACGCATTATTTCGACGGTGGATCTACTGTTATAAAGCCTTTGTAATCTTGGACTAAGAGGCATGTAAGGCACTACTTCCACGACATAATTGTCTTGAACTTTGAATTGCCACCTCGCTTCGGCTTGTATCTACTTTCTTTGCAGAAATCACAACTTGTCTTATTTTTGTTCTCCTTATAATATACCATGCAATGGTTCTTACAAGCATCTATCTTCTCATAAGCAAGACTGAGACGACCAACCAACTTTTTAGTATCGTAGAAGTTACCTACCATCTTAATTTCTGCGGTTACCATGCGTTTGGCAGCTGTCATGCAATCGTTGTAGCATTCTTGACTCATGTTGTGATTGGACTTGATGTTTACCCACTCAGATACAGTCTCTAGTATTGTTTTGCTTGGCATTTAGATACAACGGCTCTTTCGCGAACTTCTTCAGATCTATTAATTTTTGGGCTACAGCATTAGGTTCTTCTTCCTGATCCTTCTCTCCCCACTTATGACCAGGGCCCACGAAATCTATTACCATATTATCTATTCCCTGATCGACTGCTTCTTCTGTTATCGAAACTTCACATATTTCACTCGGGAGCACTTGCATAGTCTCTGTGGAAGGTGCTACTGTTTTCTCACCTTGAGCTGTCCATCTTTTGTAGCCCTCAACAAACCTACTACTGTACAAATGTAACTGAATGGTTTACTATTCAAGTAGATCCAATTTTTACATTTACTGCATGGACACTTAATGAGAGATCCTTGTGTATAGTTCGAAAAACTTTGAGCAATCGCTATATACTGTTTCACACCTCTGACAAACTCTGCTGTAATACCTCGATTCTCAGGAAACATACCGTTATCCATCCAACTACGATCATCCATCCTGCATTAATGTTGGCAATAATTAAGATCTGCATATTTAACTAGTCTACTTAGTAATAATCTAAATCTCTATAGAATAATATGAATCCTAAAGATGATACTATGTTGCAAAGTATGAAGCAGATGATAAGGTTAAATAACTTCTATCTCATTCGAAAATGCACCGGCACATATGCATCGTGAATACCTTGTCTTTTATAAATGCTAGGTTACTTGTTGTCGATGAAATTTCGGCAGCACCTCCCCATGTTTCTTCAGATACACGACCTAGACAGGGTTAAATAAACCCACATCTAGTATGCATTTGGAGAACAAAAAAAAGTACCGCCAATATTTCACCAACATCAAGTAAACTATAGGGATGACAACGGGACGGGTATCTCTAAAACCGACTCGACTTTCCACCCCGGACCCGCACCGCCCTGTAATTACAAAGACCCAGACCCGCTCCGCCCACATTCATAAAAAATTATCTTTTTTCATAATTTAAATTTAAAATTATTTTTTTTTTAATTTTTGGTATAAGTCTAACTCAATTTGAGCAATCAGTCTAAAAATATCTCTTTCCAAAATATATATTATGTACATATTCTTTTAAAAAATAGATATAACACTAGTCAGGGCAGGGTGGAACCTAAATCTGAACCCGTCCCGAACCCGATCGAGTTTTAAAAAATTATGAAAAAATTGGATTTTTCGGGGCGAAACATTATCGGGTTCGGATCGGGTTATGAGAAATTGTCATCCCTAGTAAAGTAGCATTCATAATAGACAAGGCATTTGCTATACATGCACACACCCGGTGTACTTTTTCAAACTCTCAGATTGATAATTCAAAAACCAAATAGTACATGTCGTATAAGCGTATTGGTTATACAATATGTATGTTCTAATCTCGAACGAGTTTCTAATCATTCTCAAAGTATGTACCACATGCAATGGTACATTGAATAGTATGATCTTAGTATGAATAAGTATGCTAAGAAGAAGTGTGATACAATATTGTACCATCGAGTGAAAAGGGTAGGATTCTACAGAGATTCGAAAGATCACAAACATGTTCAAAATTGTACAACATGTTTATACCCAATCGAACGAGTTTTTAAGCTTGCATTGTTATTGTGTTTATCTTTACAAGTATCGCACAATGAGGGTATCTTTAAAATGTGATTTTTAGTTATACTATACTCCCTGTAATTTGACATTTTCACACTTGAATTCCCTAAGTTTACATTTTAACACTTTAACCCCCCCTAAATTTAACTAAATTACTATTTAACTCCTGTTTTAAAAAAATGGGCAGCATTTCCCCTAAAAATTAACCTATCCCCAATATTTCAACCTATCCAAAGAAAAAAATTAGAAAATATTTATATCGTATATTCGCATGCATAGCAATAACCCAGCATGCATAAACATATAAATATGGCGTACATGCTTAGCCATACATATAGGGCGAGCACCACCCGGGGCATACTACACCACATAGGGCACCACCCCAATCCTAACAAATAATGGGGACCTGTACGCCAAACGTGGACAACTGTCCTCGAATTCCTAACAAACAAAGTGCATACAACACCTATGTTCGTAAAACAAAATAAAACCTAGAATGCATCAACAGATAAATGAGACCTCTACGCCAAACGTGGACAATTATCCCCAAATTTCTAACGAATAAATGGCATACTACACCTATGTTCTTACTGGGCACTGCCCACAAAACAAAACCTAACAAACAATCAATCTTTAAGCTATTTATCATATTAATTTCTAAATCCTCAATCAATTAATAACACCTAAAAATATTTCTCAATCATATGTTAAATTCATCAGATCCCCTATCAATTCTATATTAACTTCATTAGATCCCGCTCACTTAATAACACCTATAAATATTTATAAATCCTAAAATAATTTTTATTTCCTTGATAAATTTATAAATCTTAACTAATAATTTATTAACTTTCATAAATTTATTTAATTATGTTTTTTATTTAATAAATCTATTTATTTAAAATTATATTTTTAAATTATCATATTACTTAATTTATAATCAAATCCGAAATGCAATTATAAATCCTATATCATTTTTTAAATCCTTAATCAATAAGTATTAAAATGATAAAGTGAGATCATAAATGCTAGTTTGATTCAAACCATAATAAAAGGTTAAGCCCTAGTTGAATTTACTTAATAACCCTGCTTCAGTTAATTTCTGGATTTTATTTTGTAATGCTTAAATAATAAATTGATTTTAGATTATTACTTTATAATTATTAATTTACAATAACACTTTATTAATTTCACATTATTAATCCATAATAAATGTTTTTTAAATTTTAGATTATTAATTTTAATTTTTTATTTTATTTTTAGATTATTAAATTAATTTCACATTTTTAATTTTTAATTATTAATTTACTATTATTAATTTATAATGACACTTTATTAACTATAGATTATTATTTTATAATAAAAGTTTCAGTTTATTTCACAAATTTTATTTTCAGATTATTATTTTATTTTCATATTTTTTATTTAATTATTTTATAATAAATGTTTAATGATTATTATTTACATTATAAATCAAAATAATTATAAATAAACATCAAATATTCATAAAGATTCAAAAAATATCAAAATAAATATGCAAAAACTACAAAATCACTTACATTCATGTTATAATCACAGGAAATAACTTACATTCAAAGCAAGTATGCAAAAATACCGTGAGTGTGTGTGTTTTTAGATCTGTGAGTATGTGTGTGTGTTTGACAATGTGTGAGAAAGAGAGATAAAGAAACCATACCTGAGATGAGAGGGGAAGAGATTCAACCGGAGAGAGCAAGAAATCCATCGGAGATAGAGAGAAATTGCCAAAATCGCAGGGGGGGGAGGCGGGAGGGAATTTGGCTCGAATGGAGGTGGGGGGAGGGTCTCTGAAGGAAGGTTTATATACTCATAAATTACGTCGCTACATCAAGTATATTAGCGACATAATCTAGGGTGCGTTTACTCGTCCAATTTTTAGAACTTTATTTGAAAAACATATCAAAAACTTGTTCACCACTTAAGTTTTAAAAACACAAGTTTTCTCTCTTTACCTACTATTTTTACATACCCATATATTACCTTTATATCTCTCTTATCAAACATCACATCAAATCATAACTATCACTCTCTCTCTCTTTCTCTCTCCATCACTATCATGTAATTTTTTCAAATTTAAAGGGCAAAATTGTAAAACTCTTACAAAACCAAAACAAACACAAAATACAAATAAATACAAAACATATTAAAAAACTTCACGTCCAAACACACCCCAACTTTTTCATGCGATGGAATCCGTCGCAAATCTTGGCGCCAATTTCTCGCGCAAGTTTAGCGACGAAATTGAAATCTAGCAACGACATAATATACCATTTGTGACGGACTCCGTCGCTATTTTTAAAATACTTTTCATTGAATGACCTTTGACCAAATAGCGACGTCACCTTTCCATTTAGCGACGGTTTCCGTCGCTATTTTGCGACGCACCATTTTCATCAATATTTTTTACGTAGCTAATTACTTATTTTGTAGTAGTGAAATCCATTAGATTTAATTAAAAGTGCATTGAGATTCAATTAAAAGTAATTCAAAAATGATTTACCTAAAAAATTCAACACAATTGTACTAAATATTCAACTATGAATATATATGATCATGGCTCTGTCAATACAAATTCCCTTCTACGCTTAAGAAATGCAACCAAATTCTCATGATCGGGGAGGTTCTCTTTGATCACCGGCACATCTTTGATATTATTAATCCACACAAGTAACCGTGGGAAAGAATGCTCGTCCAATAACTTCACCATTCCTACGTCCTCGACGGCACTTAGCCAACATGCGATGCTACCAATAGCTATGTCAACTATTCCAATTTTTTCTCCGCCGAAAAATTTATTCTCTCCGGCAAAACCAAGTCCAGCTACATCACTGTCTTCTTCGAGGGTTGTCAGCAATTCCACACTTTCTTTGACGGCCTTTTCTCGTGCTTCACCTCTTGGTCGAAACAGTATCCACCATATGCAATTCCCCTTTAGGGATCATAGCAAAAATGAAATAATGTCAATAGTCAATTCTCCAACTCCCAAATTATTTAGTTCTTCCCTTAAGAAAAAGATCTTTATTTGGGTTGCTTTGTTTATTTCCCTTTTCCTCTCTTTCTTAGCTTGTACCTTGCCAGTTACTTTGGTTGCACTTAGCCTCATAATAATTTTAAGGTTCTTTGAAAGTGCAAATCCGTTAAATTCATTTTTTTCTCCTTTTCTTTCTTCTATTTTAATTTTGGGCAACGGAGTCGTGTAATTCAATTGATGTTAACTTCTATTTAAAGTTGTTGTAATTACTCTATTAATCACAAACATGACATGCGTGTCAATTTTTTCAATGCAAAAATAAGTACAATTTTTCATAAAGTTATAACCTATATATTTTAGGAGAAAGGATCCTTTGTTCCATTTCACGTGCTATTCTGTGTGTCACACTCAAATATTGGTGGAATCCGATAATAATGGAATCTACTGATATGTGAGTAGTGATATAGCTCACAAAATGGGATGGGTGATATTGCTCCGATCCATTAAAATTATACAATTTAGAAACTACATTAAGAATATGCTCTAGCTTTTGTCTCGATGAATTTTAAAAATATGATTAAAATTTAATTAAATATTCATCCAAAAATCAATTAGGCTAACCCAAAATTGACACTATTTTTTAGATAAAGGGAGTAATATTTAAATATTTTCTTGTATAATTTTCAAATATATTTTTCAGCAATTCGTGAATTTTATTGTCATAGTTATATTTTTTCAATTTTGAAAATAATGAAAATATGTCTTTAAGTTTCACATTATACTTTTAAAAATATAATCATTAACTTTGCCCCGCGCTTTACATATTCGGGCGGCTGACTGTTACATAATTCATAGCTAATTTGTTTTTAGGGTTTATCTCATTTTAAATTCTGATATTTTTGTGAATTTGTAAAATAGGCTTTTTAATTTCAGAAATTACTAATTAGGTCCTAATATTTTTTATTATAAAATATTTTTTTTTTGGATGGAAACTGTTAGCTTTTAACCGAGAGACTTATTTTACGAGCTCATGAAAATATCATAATTTGAAATGAGATTAACCCTCTAAATATTAAAACTTCAACTAAAAGCTATTTTAATAATTTATAATATAAAATAAAGCATTGAAACATTCTATTTTACATATTTTCTCTTACACATATGCTTTCTATTTTTCTCATATTTTAATCATAATTTTCAATTTATTTAATAAAAAAAAATGCATCACAAACTTTATGGATAGACTTAGTAGCAAATAAGAAGGGATTGTCGATAATTTTGATTGCTTTTTGTGGACAATACTTTTTATAAGAAAAATACACTTTATGTTAATTATTTATATAATATATTAGGTATATTCGCGACAAGGGGCACCTAAAGCGAATGCAAATTTTTTCATTAAATATATAATTTAAAAAGTTGAGAGAATATGGAAAGAATTGGGGTGGGCGTTGAAAAAAAAATCAAAATTTTGATAATTTGATGGATTATGGAAGAAGTCAAAAAATTTGAAAAAGTAAGAAAATGCAAAAATAATTGATATACGATGGATATTATTTCAGTCTAATGATCTACTATTTGACACTAACAATATAAAATAATATAATAAAGATATATGAAAGACTTAATGTAATATATATAATAAAAAATAAAAGTTATACAGTTAAAATATATGCATTAACTCGTTTGGTCCCAAAATGTGTCAAAAAAAAATCTTAGAGATGAGTGTTATTTTTTCAGAAATCAATCCTTTTATCGATAAAATTATAAATTTAAAAATAATATTAAAAATATCCTAAGCAGTATTGTTATACATTTTTTTATATTCACTTAATATTTTTTATATTACTCATTTAATATATATTTATTATATTAACTCAAAAAAACTAGTTAAAATTCAAAAATAAATAAAAGATTAATGTTATTTTAGACACTGATATTTTCATAAGCTCGCAAAATAAGTCCCTAATTAAAAGTTAACGGTTACATCTAAAAAAGCCTATTTTACAATAAAAATGAAATATTAGGGCCTAAGTGACGATTTCTTAAATCGAAGAATGTATTTTACGAGCTCATGAAATCATCCGAATCTAAAATGCGATTTTTTAATTATTTTTTTTAATATCAAAACAAAAACTTCCCTATTGAACGCTCGCACCTATACATTCTTGGAAGTATGCAAAATTCATACTCCATAAAATAGAAAAAATAACAGTGAATTAAAATGAAACATACCTTATCTTCAATAAATTTGACCCAAAATTTTGCCTTGGCCTTGTCATAGGGATCGTTTGGTAGCAAGGGATTCTGCGGCCATGTCTCTTCTATGTATTCGAGTATGACCATGGATTCGCAGATTGGCTTTCCGCCATGAACAAGCACCGGAATCTTCTTGTAAATCGGGTTGTATTCCAATAGTAAAGAACTTTTATTGAAGGTGTCTTCTTCAATGAACTCAAAGGGTATGCCCTTTAGCTTAAGTGCCCAGATGATTCTGTAGACATATGGACTTGTCCATGACCCATATAACTTCACTAATTCTCCCATTTTTCAAGACAAGTTTGATGATCTCTCTCTCTCTCTCTCTCTTCTCTCTTTCTCTCTATTTTTCTTTCTTCATGTAAGTTCATCTTATAGTGATAATCTAGATGTACTTTTACTTGGGTATCAAGAATTAGTGTAGGAAGTCGTAAGGGGTGGCTCAGTGATAGAGCCGAAATTTATAGTATATTTCAGGTTCGATCCCTTCTCATCTCCCCTTAGGAAAAAAAAAAAAAAAAAGTGTAAGAAGTCGTATTGCTTTTGTTACGTTGAATTCAAAGATAGTGGCTGGCTTAAGTTTGGTTTGTTGAATAAACGAACAAGTTGGAGAAAAGTGAGGCTGGTCTGGTCATATATAAATGACCCAACTTGGGATGGGCCGGGAAATGGAATCCTAATGGTAACATGTACGACTCTACGTAGTAGACAAATTTATAAGGATCAGATCAGGAATGCGATATATGATGATATTGCACTGTTTACTATTTAAATATAAAATGATATGAGTGATATGAATTTATGAAATAAAAGACTAAATTGCCCTCATGATGTGAAAGATTTGATTGTGATGTGAGGAGAGGAGAGAGAATGTGATATGAAAGATTTGAATGTGAAGAGAGAAGATAGAGAATATGATGTGAAAGATTTGAATTGATTTGTGAGAGTGTATGTGTAGGGGTAATAAATGGAAAGTGTGATATTTATTTGTAATGTTGGGTGATATTTGAGTAAGATAATGAAAATATATAAAATATTTTTGATGTTGGAATATTCAAATGTTGTGATATATCTGACTCGTGATCTGAACCTAATTAACATTTAATATTATATTTTAGAAGAGAAAAAAAACTATTTAATTTTTAAAAAAGGAATAAATTAGAAAAATACTTATATAAATAAATTTAAAAGACATTAAAAAATCACAAAATATAAGTTAATCAAAAAAGAAAAAAAAACAAAAACCAGTTATGCCCGTTTACTACTAGTTAAGGGTACAACTTTAGATTACTAGCAAAAAATTAAAAAAAAATGAAAAAATATCACATCAGATTTTGTTTTTTGGTACAAAATATCACATCAGATATGCTTTGGATTACCAACAAATAAACACACACATACACACACACAAAAAAAAAAAAAGTGCACGCCAGCTATGCCTTCAAGCAAAAAGAAAAAAAAAAAAAAAACAAGCATGTCCTTCTAATCTAAGAAACAAGAAATCTCCAGAGTATATATCACAGTGACAAAAGGAGGATGAATAGGATTTAACGCGGTAGTGTATAAAAACAGGGTCAGTGGAGGACTGCCGATTGAAATCTTTAACATTTTTTTTTCTTTTAAGAAACAAGAAAAACGGCTTCATACCAGCTTCCAAGAAACAAGAAAACAAAAAAAAAAAAAAAACACACACCAGTTTTATCAAGAGGCAAAAAAAAAAAGAAAAAAAAAAGAGAACACCAGCTTCGGCTAACGCGCCAACTTCAAACACTACTCACGCAAGCTTCCAAGTGTCTGATAGTCAATTTTTTGAGTCCACTCATTTTTTTTAGTTCACCGACAAAAATTCCAAAAGGTTATCCAAATTTTGGACATGAGTTTGAGTTCGGAAAACATCCAAATTTGGAATAATACGAAGAAGATGATAAAATAATATTTAAATAAGAATTATACGATTCAGTTGATTGAAAGATGATATTTGTGAGAAATTTAAGTTTATGAAGTCTACCATTAATTATTATTCATGTTCTTCGTTCTGATTATATCAATTTACTATTCTCGTGATTATTTGTTAAACAATAATGTATTAATTCTCCTGTCGGATGATGCATTGTTCGTGTCTTCGATATCGCTAGGCACTGAAGGTCATAATTCTATACGAGGGACAATAACCCTTTAAGCACGTATGAACTGAGACAATCCTAACTCCTGATATATGCTAGTTAAGCAATACAACACGTGTTACTCCTTCTTGATCAAACTTATATATTTCCTTTGATAAAGATTCACACATAACTTAACACAGATCCTACAGATTGCATTGTGCACTACAAACTGAAGAAAAAGAGTGTTGGTCTCAGTTAGCACAATATAGGCTAGAAAGGGGATGAATAGCATATTTAAAATTTCTTTCTTAAAACAGTTCTTAACTTAAAACTCTCTCCCTTGAATTAATGAAGGAGTTTTGTTGCAGCGGAATACTTTGAGTTGTACTTATCAAAAGTGTTTTGTTTGAAGAAAAGCAGTTTTGCCTTATACTGAAACTGACATCTTGTGAAAACAGAAGTCCTCTAATACTTTAAAAGAGTTGAGATAGCCAGACAAAAATATAAACACAAAACAGTAAGTAAAGGCAGAAAGTAAATCACACAAGTATTTATAGAGGTTCACCAATGAATTGGCTAGTACTCTACCAAGCTGGTGAGATTTGAATTTGTGAGCAAGATCCACTATTCTTCCTAGTCTATTACAAGTATCAGTCAACAACAAACTTGGGCTGAAGACCTTTACGATAAACTGAAGAACAAACGGAACACTCTGAAAAGAATCAAGTCAAGCAACGTGACCTGTGTTTTGTGAGTGTATACAGCTAAGTGTATACATTCGTATGTGTTTGCAATCTCACCAAACAGCCTCCTCGGATCTTAGTGAGTGAGGCTATCCTAGTGTTTAGTGCTTACAACAAAATACAAAGACATATTTTGGCTTCGTAATAGTAGGGTTGGATCTATAAATTTCCTATCTCTCAAAAAGTTATTCAGTCTCAGAAGTATTGAAACTTAAGAACTGAATCTCTCAAAAGAAGGGTAGCAACAGTCTTCAGAGTATCAACCAACCATTCAAGTCTGGAAATCCTTTTCTATTTATCGACAGCTTTTGCGATCGGAGGACTTCAAGGAATCTACTGAATGATACGTGTTGATTGCTGACTTGAATTGTTGAGAAAACCGTACTATGATTTGTCTTTATGTGCTATCAAGCGTTGGAGAGATATCTGACCAACATCGCGATTGTACTAAGCTGTACAAATGATGACAAGTGTCCTTGTATATGCTACTCCTTCCGAAAGATAATTGAATTCAAATCTTGGAGGAAACGTTAAGGGATTTCTTCAAAAACGATTGCAGTTCAGAACAGAAGACTCCATCAGCAACCTTTATTATGTAAGTCTTTTGTTTGAAGAAACGGATCACTTCATAGCCAAAGGCTTCCAGCAGATGACTTGAATTGTTAAATGATTGCTTTACCCTTTGAGATAAAATGGGAGGATATTGCTTTACACTCTTTTTTCTTTCTTCCCCTCCCCTTTTTCTCTTTTCTTTTTATTCTTTTCTCTCTTATCCTTTTCTTTGAGACTTTTGGTCTATCGATGGTTCATCTTAGCCGACCCCAACTAGTTTGGGATAAAGGCTTTGTTGTTGTTGTTGTTGTTGTTGTATTATTGTTAAATGTCCATTTTTATATATATGCTTGAATACGTGATAAATAGACATTATTTTAAAATATTTTGAGGCAATTAATTAAATCTAAAAAAAATTAAATCCTAACAATCTCCTCCTATTTGATTAATGCCATGACATTTTTACTTGATGTTAAGTCTACTAAGGGATCTAATACTAAGGGATTAGATACAATGTTATTCTAGTGATTATCCTAAGTGACAAAACATGTTTTAACGAACTCACCCAACTTTCCCCACAGTACCTTCCAAAAATGGCTAAGGAATTTCACATCCCTATCACTGACTATGCTCTTTGGAATGCCATGTAGTCGAACAACATTTTCAAAGAATAAGTTGGCAACATGAGTTGCATCGTCTGTTTTGTTACAAGCAATGAAGTGCGCCATCTTGGAAAATCTGTCAACTACCACAAAAACTGAATCTCGTCCTCGCCTTGTCCTCGACAAACCCATTACAAAGTCTATGGATAGGTCGGTCCAAGGATGATCAGGCAATGGTAAAGGTAAGTACAATCCGTGAGGGTTGGAATGTGACTTAGCCTTTTTACACTCGAGACATATCGCACATAACCTCTCTACATCTCGCCTCATATGCGACCAATAAAAATGCTCCTTCAGTGTGCTCAACGTCTTTTCTATCCCAAAGTGGCCCATCAATCCTCCTCCATGTGCTTCGAGCATAATTAATTCTCGTACAGAGCATGTAGGAATACATAACTGGCGACCACGAAAGAGAAACCCATCCTGTCTGTAAAACTGGTCGCTATATCCTTGCTCGCAACTAGCCCATGCTTCCTCGAACTCTTGGTCGTCTTTGTATAATTCCCGAATGTGCTCGAACCCCAACACTTTGGTTTTCAGTGCGGATAGAAGATTGTACCTCCTCGACAAGGCATACGCGACTATGTTTTCCTTCCTCTTCTTGTATTGCACAACGTAAGGAAACATCTCGATAAATTCGACCCATTTGGCATGTCTCTTGTTCAGCTTGCCTTGCCCCTTCAAGTATTTAAAACTCTCATGGTCGGTGTGAATAACAAACTCTTTAGCGAGCAAATAATGCTGCCAGGTGTCTAGAGCTCGCACCAACGCATAGAGTTCTTTGTCATAAGTGGAGTAGTTCAAGGTCGCTCCACTAAGCTTCTCGCTGAAGTACGCAATGGGTTGCTTGTCTTGTAGTAATACAGCCCCAATGCCCACTCCACTCGCATCGCATTCTATCTCAAAGGTCTTAGTAAAATCTGGTAGCTTCAATACGGGTACTGAGCAAAGACTCTCCTTTAGAGCTTGGAAAAACTTCTCATGTTCATCGCCCCACTTAAAACACACTCCTTTCTTTACGAGTTCATTCAAAGGTGCGGCCAAGGTACTGAAGTTCCTCACAAATCTCCTATAGAACCCAGCTAACCCATGAAAACTCCTCACCTCCGAGATGGATTTAGGTTGCGGCCACCCCTTGATCGCTTCGATCTTGCTCGCATTGACCTCAACTCCCTTATCAGACACAACATACCCCAAAAAGATGACCCTGTCCATGCAAAAGGTACACTTTTTGAAGTTGGTGTATAGCTGTGCTTCCCTCAATGTGATCAGCACTTGCCTCAGATGCCCAACATGCTCGCTGATTCCTTGACTATACACAAAAATATCATCAAAGTAAACCACAACAAATTTACTAATGAAGCTCCTCAGAACATGATTCATCAACCTCATAAAAGTGCTTGGTGCACTGGATAGCCCAAACGGCATCACCCTCCATTCATATAACCCTTGTTTCGTCTTGAAGGCAGTCATCCATTCATCGCCTTCCTTTATCCTTATCTGGTGATACCCACTTTTGAGACCAACTTTGGAGAAAACTTTTGCCCCATGGAGTTCATCGAGCATATCATCCAAACGAGGGATAGGATGTTTATACTTGATGGTGATTTAATTGATATGAATCACAACACATCCTCCATGACCCATCCTGTTTGGTAACCAGGATTACTGATACTGCACACGGACTTAAGCTTTCTTGAATTAGCCTCTTGTCAAGCAGCTCGGCGACCTGTTTCTCTATCTCCTTAGCCTCCTCCGGACTGCACCTATATGCTGGTCGATTAGGAATGGCAGCTCCGGACACTAGGTCGATCTGATGCTCGATTCATCGAATAAGGGGTAGTCCTTTTGGTAACTCCTCAGGAAACATATCTTGGAACTCGCTTAACAGATCATGTACCTCTAAGGGCAACTCGGCGACTTCCTAATAGCCAAGTATAAATCTTTACAAACCAGCAAAACAAGAGGTTTGTTACCTTTAACTGATCTCATGATCTCCTTTGCTTTGGTGAGGAAGTTAAGCTTGGTCCCTTTTTGCTCGGCAGGAACTATGGCAACCTCTTTCCTCTGCTCGCTCTCCCCTTGCTGCCGAAGCACCTGCATGCCCTTCTCAATCCTCTCTTGATCCTCACGAATCTGTGTGGGGGTGAGAGGGGTCAATACCAACTTCCTTCCATCTTTCTCCAACAAGTACTTGTTTGTAAACCCATCGTGAGTAACCCGTCGATCAAACTGCCACGGTCGCCCCAATAGGATGTGGCCTGCATGCATTGGTACCACATCACACCTCACCTCATCTACATATTTTCCAATAGAAAAAGGCACGACGACCTGCTTTGTCACCCTGAACTCGCCAGAATCATTAAGCCATTGTAGTTTGTACGGCTTAGGATGTCTCATTGTTCGCAGCCTCAACTTCTCCACCATCAGGTTGCTCGCCACGTTTACACAACTTCCACTGTCGATGATAAGGTTGCATAGCCTATCTTGAACCCGACATCGAGCATGAAATATGTTCTCCCTTTGGATGGCGACCTCTTCCTTACTCTTAACCTGCGCGTTTAGTGCTCGCCTAACCACCAAGGCTTGCAACCCAGAGCCATCTTCGTCGCACTCATCCTCACTCAAGGCGGGCATGTCCGCGAACTCTTCCTCGCCAGCGGACTCATACTCGCCAGAAGCCCCGATTAGAACTCGCTTATTTGGACACTGTGATGCAATATGCCCCATGCCTTGACACTTGAAGCACTTGATGTCACGCGTCTTGCTCGCCGGAGTCCCTGTGTTCGTCTCCTTCTTCTCCCACTCCTTCGATTTGGTTGCTGCGACCTTGGAGACTGGTGTGGGTGGACTCGTCGCTAACTTAGGCTGGTTGCCCGCAAAGAATCTTGATATTGAGCGAGCTCTCTTAGCCTTCACCTGCTTCTCCACCTTCACAGCCATATATAACATATCCTCGACCTCGATGTAGTGATGTAACTCAACGAGGTCGACGATTTTACTATTCAGCCCATTCATAAACTTCGCCATAGTGGTCTCATCATCTTCATCGATACCACATCTTATTATCATGGTTTCCATCTCCTCATAGTACTCCTCGATCGTCATGTTCCCTTGTCGCACGCTTTGAAGTTTTCGCTTTAGCTCGCGGTCATGGTGCGAGGGAACGAACCTCCTTCGCATAACCCGCTTCATCTCATTCCACGTGGAAATAGGTTTGTCGCCATATTTCCTTGCGACCTTTTGCCATCTGGTCCCACCAAGTATTCGCATAGCCATAGAACTCGACCTTTGCTAGCTTAACATTCTTTTCCTCAGAATAATTATGACAATTGAAGACGCGCTTCACTTTTGTCTCCCACTCCAAGTAGGCTTCTGGGTCAGCCTTACCTTGAAAACTATGTATCTTCATCTTGATGCTGCCGAGGTTGCGATCTGGTATATCTCCTCCCCATCGACCTCTGTTTCCAAAACCACGGTCATAATCTTGCTCGTCATCACGTCTGAAATTACCCCTGCGGGGTCCCCTCTTTTCCGATCGAAATTGGGGCGGAACCTCTGCACTGTAGTTGTCTCCTCTCTAGGCGAGCTCTTGCTGGATTCCATCCACCCTCCGGTTGATTTTATTTAACTCGTCGGCCATGTACTGTTTGAACTCCTCCAAACTAAAACTTCCCTCGTATGGCTGCGATGAAGTCATGATGCAGATAGATAGATCTTTGCGGATAATCAACCCAACAAACACAATTGCTTGAAGAACTGAGAAGATATTTAGAATTGGTGCTATTAAACCCCTAGGTCGTAATTAAACTAAGAACTTAATAGGGGAATAAATTGTTCAAGAACAAATTCAAGAACAAAGAATTCAAAATAAAACAGAAATTTCACAAAGAGACAAAGTAAAAGCTTCAACTTTAATTGATCACCAAAAACTGAATTTTAATGAATACAAAGAAGGCCTTTCTACAAGCTACAATTTTGAAATTCTAAATCAACTATGAATTAGGAAAACTACTAATTAGAAAATCCTAATAAGAAAAGAATTACAATTTAGAAACTAGAAAACCAAATAAGAAACAAACTCCTAAGCTAGAAATCAAATAGGAAACGAAAACAAGAAATCAATTCGAAAACTAACTAATTCACTCTAAGCGACGGACACCAAAATAAAAAAGGAAAAGGTGTGTTGCTGTTGCTGCGCTGTGCCTGATCGTCGCTACTGTCGAGCTGTCCACTCCTGATCCTGTGAGCTTAAGGTTGCTCGCATATGCCTTGCTTCTCTAAATGAATACTCTTACGCGTTTAATATACGGACCGTCACATCGGAGCTCCTTCCGGTGAGAGAGAATCCTCTATTCTACTTTGTGTCCTATTTTGTGTACCATTACTCACATTTTGGTGGAATTCAATAATAATAGAACCTACCACTATGTAAGTAGTGATATACAGAATGAGACACAAAGTGGTATAGAGGATCCCAACCCCCTCCCGGTACAGTTAGACAGCTTGCCACGTCAACTAATATCGGCCTTTGACAAATCAGTTTCACGGCCCGCACGGGTCGGTTCACAAAATCCCACACCAAAACCAAAAACCCACAAACGGACAAAATTGACCGCATCACTCCAAAAACCATGTCCTCACTCCCTCCCTCCCCCCCTCCTCCTCCTCCTCCTCCTTCCTCAAACACACAGACAAGACAAACACAGTCCCCTCTTTCTCTCCATATATATATACATAGAATTTCCGGTTCTTTGATTCCGTCATGGGTGATTGCGTGAACAGAGAATTGGAGAATCGAGCGTTGGAGATTGGAGTTGCTGATGGAGAATTCGACGGTGGTGATGAGAAGTACGAGGCTGATGATAATGATGATGAGGAGTTTGTGGTGGAGAGCGGTAGGGTGAAGAAGAGGAAAAGGAAAAGGAAGAGAGTAGTGGAGGAGGAGGAGGAGGAGGAGGAGGAATCAGGTGCGGAGGATGTACAGGCACAGGATCCTCTGGTGGTTTTTGGTTCGGATATCATGATGATAATATTGAGCCATCTTGATGCACGCAGCGTGGCACTTTCGCTCCTTGTCTCCCGTGGTTGGCATGGAGTCGCTTCCAGTGATACTCTTTGGTTTCCAAAGGTCTCAATTTTTTAATTTTTCTTTTTTTTGTTGGTAATTTCAGTTTCATTTGCAACTTCTTTTCTTTTCTTACTCTCTCTCTCTCTCTCTCTTTCTCTTTATATATTTATATATATATATATATATTTTTTTTTTTTTTTTTGAAAAAAAAAAATTAGAGTTGATGCATTTGAAGGTGAGAAAATGATTTTTTATGCCGCAAATTTTTTATTTATGTAATTAATATTGACATGCAGTAATGGTTTTGGGATTTATGTAGCTTTAATATTTGTTTTTAAAAATTATACTAATTTGCCTTATTTATCTCAGGTGCATTTTAGTTAGGAAAAAATGCTGTGCATGCAACAAATTTAAGCAGAAAATCGACTAAATGTGCATTTTTAGATTCTAGGTTGGAGTGTGCAACCTTCGGATGCAATATCTATTAATTTTGTTGAAATTTGCTTTATTTAAGCATCAATTAGTTAATTGTGCTGCTGAGCAGTACAGTACATGCTTTTGATTGTACTTACTATGTATATTTAACACTTTTAGCTCGTAAATGAATAACATCTAAAGAAACAAGGATATGATTAATTAGTGCAAGAGGGAGAGAAATGATTGACTGTCACAATTCTTAAGATGAGGATGAAGGTGAGAGGTCCCATCCTTGGGAATTTGTATGAACATTGTATATTGGATCCAATAAGTCGTATGAACAAGTTCGTTTATCTCCATCAGAATTGGCTATATGGGAACTCTTTCAGTAAGTGGTCATGTTTGCCTCCCTCTATTCCTACACTTAGTTTGTAGGCCCTTCAGAGGAATTTCATGTGCCCCATGATTGCCTGGCACTCCATTTTCCTAAGTTACAAATGAATGATGTTTGAATTCAGAAGGGGTCGTTGTTTGGTTTGGAGAGGGGTTTTAGTACAATTAAGACAGTATAGATGAACGATTAAATGCCTTGTAAAGTGAAGGGATTGACATGACTAGATATTTTTGGTGATAGAGGTATTGGGTTTGGTGAAGTCCTTTGGATTCATTCTAGTAGAAAGGTAGTCTGCAGTTAAGGTCTTGTTTCTTTCCTTTCCCTTTCCTTTATTTCTGTCTTTCTTTTTCCATTTTCCATATTCCTTATTTCTTATTTCTTGTTTCTTGTTTCTTGTTTCTTGTTTCTTGTTTCTTGTTTCTTGTTTCTTGTTTCTTGTTTCTTGTTTCTTGTTTCTTG
>JAOWAN010000054.1:2942156-2962502 GCA_028566635.1 Lobelia cardinalis | reverse complement strand
TTTCATATTTCATATTTATTTTATAATTTAATTATTTTGTTATGAATTTTATTTTAATCATGTTATTTTATAATTTATTTTAAATATTTATTATTTCCTTTTTCTTTATTTAAGGTAAATGTACTTATGTGCAGTTTAGGTGAACTCATGAAGTAGTTGTGTTGTGCTTGTACTTCTGCAATATAGTCTTGCTCCCAACCCAACTTGTAAACTGTGAAGGCCTTTACTGAGTGCCACCAGAAGGGAAATTTTGAAGAATGTAACTGCAGATAGATTATCATGGCACAGCCAAGCATCAGGGTCGACATAAGTGAACTATGTACCATGCCAAGATATTTTGGATAGGAAGCCAAGAATTTAATTAGTTTCTACACATAACCGTGTGGTTTTGGGTAAAGTTGGGTAAGTTGCTATTGAAGACATATGTTATAGATTCCTCCATTTGGTCAAGATAGGTGTAAACATGCATTGTTTTGTGTCACGAGAGAGGATCAATTTGTTAAGAATACTAGAGGAAGTATATCACTTTGTGAGCTCCTATATGACTTGGAGGCTACCGGATGTAGAGAGGATGCATTGCTGTCGTGGTCATGGTGTCAATCATGCATCCAGAGCTAGATTCCCTTTTGAAGTTTGGAGTTTTGAACTTATGATTAACCGTCAGTTCCTTGTTTGCACATCAAGTTAATTGGATGGACAGCTGGGTGACATCCTTTTGACTTGAAATTTTGCTGTGCGCTTAAAATAAAAGTGGCAGAAAGACAGTAGCCGGGGTTTGCTTCCTGGAATAGCTTGGATGTCAAGAGACAAAGTGCTTGACCTCTTTTGCCTTAAAAGTTGTCCTTTTGTGCCTGGTCAGGAGCTTAAGTCAACAAGGATATAGGCGGTTTCTAGCATTGTCTGGACGTCGTGGGCAGGGATGATGTGGGTACGTATTTAGGAGGAACAATTTACATTTAGGTTGCAGTGTTCTAATCTGACTTGATGATGGATCCTTCTCCAACTTTGCTGGTCTTATGTTTGAGAAGTTTTGCTTGGACCTTGACCTTTTGGTCTTGCTAACCTATTTTGTGTGGTTGAGTGGATGTACTCGTATAGTTTCACTTGTGCCTGATGGCCTGATTCCACTTTGTGTAGGGTTGTCTCATCGCCACTTTTATTATTTTACTGCAAACCTTCTATTTTTTTACTTTGTTTTTTGATCTCATAACGTAAGAGGAGGTTCCAACCTTGATACTCCCCCTGGTTCACAATATATGACCTTTGAGCAAAGAAAATTTGTTTCAAAATAGTTGTCACTTTAGGATTTGTAGGCTTTTTTAATCCTTATTTTCCTAAATTGCCAGCTTATTCTCCCAATTATCCATGACCATTAATTGTATTTACCTCTTTTACTATTAATAAAGATAGACTATTTAATAGAGTAAATTCCTTAATATATATTGTTTCTTTATATGTGTGACAACTCTTAAAAGATCATCTATTGTGAATCGGAGGGAGTACGCTCTGGCAGCCCTGCACATGATCATATGGATGATGTCCTTGTAGGTGGGTCAAAACTGAATGCCGTCTTCTCTATGCATTGATAGTTTAGAGCTCATCGAATAGCAGTTTTTGTTGTGCTTCGTGTAAAAAGATTTCATGGCCTTAAGGAGAACCATGCCACCTTCTTTGCCATCTAAAACATTCCGCACAGGGGAACTTCAAGTCAGAAGGAAAAGGCAGATAGCATAAATATTTGAGAGCATAACTAGGTTGGGGTGCCTAGATTGTCAAAGGAGACATCTGAATTCCCTGCTGGAAGTGCAATCGATTGTGGGTTTCTGACTCAAACTGCCAAAAGCTAGTTTGATTGCAGTTTGATGGCATCACTGGTGGGAATTTAGTTTGTTATGGAATTTGGCATCCAGTCCAACTTTTATGTGGGAAGTCCAATTTTCTATGGAGGTTCTTCATAGTTCCATACTCTAGAAGGGCAGTGGATGTGGGAGGCTGGGACTAACAGAGGCAGATGTAGATAGTAAATGTTGAAAAGCTGTTGAAAAGAAACTTTTTCCTTTTCTCTTTCTTATTCTTTTTTAGGGGATGGGGGTGTTTAGATGGGTGAAATATTCCTTACACGATAACTTCAGCTATTATTCTGCATGAGGTACCTCGGTTATGCTACTGAAGATTTGTTGTTTATGTGCTGATGTACTGACTTTCCATGTATTATTGGAGTGGGTTCAGTATATTCCTTTTTTGACGTGATTCTGAGAATATTGCTAGAATCGTAAAGATTGGGGAGGAAGATTGGATGGTCTGGCTTCTGTTTTCCATGCAAGGTGAGCTCTACTTGCTTCTCTATTATATGGTGTTACTATTTCCTCTGAGCCCAAGTATGATGGGACTTTTGAAAGTGTCTTTTTACATTACGTGTGCACTCGACTTGCAACAGTGTGTCAGTATGTGTTAGATGGGTTGATGTCTAAAAATCACAAGAGAGATATTGTCATGTATTTGCAAACCCTTGATAAGCTTGACCTGATTAAAGAATTAATTTAGTTTATTAAACTTGCGCTGAATGGGACTGGAAATGGGGCTAAACATGCTTCTCGGTCATTTCTGTTTTCCTATTTTGAGCATGCAACAGTTTTGTACCACCTGATGTGTTATGCCTGTAAAGAAGAAGAGTAATATTATGAGAGGCTTACTTTGAGGAGTTTGTGAGCATTCTTTATTTGGTAAATTCAAGCGATTGATCTGAGATAGACTTGAGTTACAAAAAGTTTACTTTTGTGAATCAGAACCAAAATGACATCATGCTTATGCTCCCAAAGGAATCATGTCATACAATCTATTTCTATGAGTGTACCACCTCTGCATTGGCTTGTACCAGATTCATCTCTATTCTACACCTGAATATTATATTTTGTACTGCCCTGCCACACCAGTGTCTTGCATATGTAGAATTGTGTACAAACGACACGTTTTTACTCTTCGTCTTAGAAGCTATATTGGCAGTAATTATTCAAGAGCCAAGACCATCTATGATCTTAACACAAATCTTTTTCAATTCATACTCCCTTTCTACTTTGTGGTTACCCTAATTTCAAACATCACCATTATCATCCACTTCCAGTATCACAATCCTGTCCTGTCGTACTTCAGTTTCTCCTCTTATTCTTGTCTGCACCATTCATCTCTATACTACACCTGAATAATATATTTTGTACTGCCCTGCCTATGTATGGTAGTTAGGAGTCCCCAATAGAATCTCACCAGTGTCTTGCATACGTAGACTTGTGTACAAAAGTCACGTTTTTACCCTTCGTCTTAGCATCTATATTGGCAGTAATTATTCAAGAGCCAAGACCATCTATCATGTTAACACAAATCTTCTTCAACTCATAGTCTCTTTCTACTTTGTGGTTACCCTAATTTCAAACATCACCATTACCATCCACTTCCAGTAGATCACAATCCTGTCCAGTCGTACTTCGGTTCGTCCCCTTATTCTTGTCTGCACCATTCCTTCCTGTTATTTTTTTTTCTCCTGCTGTTTGTATTGTGGAAGTTCTTGGGGATCTTTAGCACCATTTCTATTGGCTTGGGTATGTACCTCTAATGGTCATGGAGATGGCGACTTGTAAGAACCTGGAGGAGCGGTAGAGGATAGATTTGGGTCCCATCAAGATGTACGGAAGTTAGGATAGATAAACAGGCATCATAGAGTTGGGTTATGAAAATATATTGCAAAGGATGGTCTGCAGTTTGTATGTTTGTTACTGATGCAGTTAGAGATGGCAGTATTGATTTGGCGTGGTCTGTGGTGTGGTGAGCTATTAGCACTGGATTCTTGAAGTTATTTGGCATTGGGGTGAGTTAAGAGCGGCTGATTATGTGTCATGCATGGTAGTTAGGACTGGTCCTTTGTTGACAATCAATTTCCAAAGTATAGCAGTCTATGTGCATTTTAAGGAGGTGAGATGAGAGGATGCTGCAATGAAAGCTCCAGAGAGAACGCATTATTCAGCCAAATCCTCCTATATTGTGTTTAAGCCAAAATTTCGAATTGTGTTCCATACGAGGTATTTGGCTTTTAGAAGCCCCAGCTTTGGCATATTATCAGTGTAGACTGTGGCAAGGGAGGCCATTCCCACATGCAATAATTTGGTGAGGAAAGGAAAGGTCGTTATTAGTTGGATTTATATTGTTAGATGGACAGTAGATCTGTTATTATTGACCTTACATGGTGCAGCTAGATTGCTTTTCTCTGTATTTGAGATGATGGGGGTTATGCCAATAAATGACCGTTTTCACTGCTTGGTCAGGGTGTTCAAGCAGACAACCAGGTGGCATACATGGTTAAACACTAGTTTTAGCCTCATGTAGAGATGATCGAATCATATAAATTAACCAGGGTTTTGATGAGACAAGCTGCAGCTTAGAGGTTGGAAGAGTTGATGCTAAATCAACTATCCATGATCATAAGTATTTGTTGGAGCCTCCTTTTGGCTGCATGATGTCGGTTTTACTTTGCGGAGTGCAGAATATGTAAAAGGGCGGATAAGCCATCTTTCTTCTAATTTAACTCCTCCAGTAGTGCTAGTGTACATGGTTATCCCCTCATCGCTGTGTTTGTTGTTTACTGGAGAGATGAGCCCAGCCAGCTAGATTGCGTCTTGTGCAGTAGGAATCCTGATAGGGTGTTTAAGGGTCTCGCAGTAATTTTTTTTTTCCGGCGACAGTAGAAAATGTAATAGGGAGGATAAGCCATCTTTCTTCTAATTTTACTTGAGTACTGCTAGTGTACATGGTGATCCCGTCGTCGCAATGTAACTTCCTTGTTTATTGAATATATTTTTTTTAAAAAATGAGGATTGTTAGTGCTTCCCCACCTACC
The DNA here is from genome assembly GCA_028566635.1 of Lobelia cardinalis. Taxonomy (NCBI): domain Eukaryota; kingdom Viridiplantae; phylum Streptophyta; class Magnoliopsida; order Asterales; family Campanulaceae; genus Lobelia; species Lobelia cardinalis. Next base: position 2,957,617 of record JAOWAN010000054.1, on the reverse strand, counting down.
CTCAATGTGACTCGAGATGTTAGGAATAAAAACAATATATTTTGTGACCGTTTCCCGAAAAACAAGTGCTTAATGCATAAATATTGATGTATTTTTTGCAGGTTTGGGGAACATTCTCCTTCAGTTTATATGCTGTTTCTCCTTTAGTCTATATGATCTGGGGCAGGAAATTTTTGAGTTCTCGATGTATATTTGTTTCAGAACAGGGACTTCTCATCTTTGCCTTTCTTTTTCCTTCTTGTGGATTGGGGCCCTCTCATAGGTTCTGACAAGTTGCAAGCATTTGAGGATAACATTCTCCCATACAACTTTCGGAGCAAGTTCCTAAAAGTTTCTTCAGTTGGATTATCATGAGAGCTGTGTTAGATATAATCAGCTGTGAACCTTCATTTTTGCCTAGCACAGATGTTATCACAACAGAACATGAGAGAATGAAATCTAACAATTTTGGTGGACTCAACACCTGACTTGTCACACGATCTGAGCCGTGTGGCCAAGTCTAGGTAGCATAGCCCTAGAGACTATGGACTGAAATATGTTGCCAAAGAAGAGGCGACAACATGCTCGAAACTATCTGACAGTCCAACCCATTCTGTATGTGTGCGAGATGTAGCCATTTTGTATGTATGTCCTAATTTCTTATATTTTTGACATGCTTGGAGATGCTAGCGGGAACTGGAATGCTGTAATTTAATGGCATAAAAATCTGTGTTTCGGTGAGTTGAATAACACTGAAAACGTTGCACAATCCAATTTGTTCAGACATGTATGCCAGCATGTCATACTTGTATCATGTTTGCTTAGACCTCTGAAATGTCTGCGCATGCTGGTGGAATGCTGAGGAATCAGTTGGGTGAAATGTGCCTTTTGTGAAAATGAAGGGCACCAAACTGTATTATCTCGAGTCACGTGTTTCTTCTTTTTCGTTTTTGTTGGATAATCAGTATGTAGTGCAGAAATGTAAATGCCATTTATAGCATGGTATTAAAGTGCGCTTTTTCCTTGATCGAGAGTGGGTCTGAGAACATTGCTTTAGTGGGAGTATGAGCCCTCTCTTGGGCCCACATTTGCCTTCCTTGATTTGTCACCAAATTTTTTGCTGAAAACTTAGAATATTTGTTTCCTGTGGGCCTGTGCTTTGCTAGAGATTGTTTTGATAGTGTGCGCCTTTTATCTGAAACGGAACTGCTGAATACAGAGCCTCTCATTTGTGAAATAGCCTCTCATTTGTGAAATGGTGGTGATCGTTTTGCGTCATTTAATACTCTATTCGCCTGTGTATAGGTTTAAAAACACGAAGATTTCATGTCAAAATATTCGACTAATGTATTATGCATTGCTATGAACACTTGCATTGGATTGTCAATGGAGTCCTACAGTAGAGCACTTGTCAAAAATGTTCCGTAGTGGCACTATTAAATTTCATTAAAGTATGAGATGCTAGGATTTGTATTGAACGTAAATAGTCTCTATTTTTGTTTAAAGCAATGCTGGCTAACACCCAACAGGGTTAGGTAACATACTGAAAAAGTTTTGATTGTTCGAGTGTGAACGAATTATGCTTTTGATGGGTCTTGGACTCGGGCATGCATTGAGTTTGATAACTCTTCTCTTCAGTGGAAAGCTGTACGTGCATTTATCCATAGTTGTTGAATCATGATTTACCTGTCTGCAAGCTGTTGTTTGAATGAAATTTCCTGTCAGCATGCCTTTTCTTGTGACTATGTTCTTTTCGATGTTGATGTTGGTGTTTTGAGCTTTAGCGACATCCTGAGTCTTTATGATGTGCTTACCTCCATGGATTCGGAGAGGAACATAGTCCGTTTCTTTCGCTCTTTCATTTCCTACGATAAGCTTTCACTGTTGTGACCAGCTTGGATAGGCTTTTTTCCCTCGAGATCTCAGGTTTAGAGTCTGATTTTCATGTGCTTGATTTGAGATGCCGCTGATCAGTTCAAATGCATGTTGACATAGTCACTGCTTTATAAATGCATCAACGTCCATAGTGGTTCTTTTCTGAATGGTGCAGAACCTTTATAACTTGATTAATTTCTCTAATCTTGTCACAGCCATGTCTTATAACTGGACGCCCATCCTAAGTTGGCTTGGTCTGTAACACTTAGATTTTTCATGTTGAATCTTCGAATTTCTTAATTCATATGTGTCTCCTTTTTTCTTGGCAGTGTAGGGAGTTATGGAATGGGAAAGCACACATACCTCGCTTGTCACAAGTTGAGGGGTTGTCAAAGTTGGCCGCTTACTCACTGTCTGTAATGGACGGCAAACGTGTAAGCATATTAAGATTTTTCTCTCATAATCTCTAATAAGAAAACCATGTTGATACGCGTGAAGGTTATTTACTTCTGCACATCTCACATGGAAACTGTTGATGTCAGACCCGTATCATGAAGGAAGACTTGTGGGATCATGCTTGGGAATTTCACTTTAACAAGGTGTGTTAAAACATCTGACATAACATGCTTCTTTTTTTTTGTGTGTGTGTGTGTGTGTGTGTGTGTGTGTGTGTGTGAGGTGAGCTTGTAGAGCGGGAGCTGCATTATAATAGGTGCGGTAGGTCAGTTCAAAATTCCCACATGCTTTCTGGTTCTCACATTGTGCGCTCTGAATAAGCAAATCTGATGGCCTTAAACCATTATCCTAGACTGAGACGTATTACGAAAATATGTAAATAACTGAGGATATCATACATCGAAACCCTTCTGTAAATAGAAATATGTACTACTTCTGCTCGAACTTTGAGTTACTTAAAGTTTAACTCGAAAACAATTAGAACAGTTACCATATTTCCTAATTTTTTCAGTCGTTCCTCCCAATGTTGTTTACCTTCATTTCTTCTTATTTTTGTTGCTTTGACAGTTAATAAACCTAGAGGACCTAAAAGTGACTAATTAAGAAAGCTTTAAGTGCTCAATTAATGTTTCTCATCTTCTTTCAGCATCTATATTTGAGTTTACATTTTTCTTTTCTGCCATTAAATTCTCAAATCTCAATTCCTGTTATTTCATGGCTGAAATTTTGTATAATGCCGTGTTAGTTTCGTTATTCGTTGTTGGATATCAATTATCTCTCAAAGTACACCATAGAGTGGATAGGGAGAGATCTTCGAGTATATGGCATTCTGTCCTTTATGTCATAGCTCTGATTGGAATAGGTAATAACATATTATTAGTATTTATTTTTCAACAAATACTAGGAATGGAACTAAGATCGACCCTAACCATAGTACAGAAACTTAGACTATAGGAATCATATTAATTTATTTAGTTGGAATAGAGACTTATCAATTTAATTACAGGGAATTATTTGAAATGTTGAAGACTCTCAAATGACATTAACTAGGATATCTGTGCTAAATATTAGGAGGACTAGGTAGGTATCCACTCACTTCCAAAAGATGTCATGATTTCCATTTGTTTGTTGCTTTAGTGTTTTTTTTTTAAAACTATCTAAGAACATTAAAGTGAAGTATTTAAATTAGTAATAAACAGTTTCTGGAAACTTTTCAGGAAATTTAGTACTCCATCTGCTCCTTACAAAAGTGTCCAAGTTCGAGAGTCAAAACTTTTTGACAATAAAAGTGGATCCCAATCGCGCCTTCGAAGAGTTTGAATAAAACACACGTATTCCTGCATGCACTTATTTGGTGAAAATCTGACCATACAGAGAGGAGATACGGAGGAACATTACTTCTTGAGTGAAGACGTCTCCCCTGTTTCCCATGGGTGGGTCACAGGTTCGAGTCATGACGGAGGTTGGTGGGGAGCCACTAACAATCCTCTTTAAGAAAAGGGGAAAAAATAACCATGTTAGGCATTTATCTTTCATTTTCACTAGTGTTGGCGATGCAAGCTTAATTTTTAGATCCTTAGAACTTATGAAGATTATAGGTTTGACCAATCCTTTTCTTCTGGTGAAGTGATTGGCTTGGTTGATGAAACAAAACAATTTTTGTTTTTGTTGGGTGGGGGGGGGGGGTGTTGGTGGTGGGTATTTTGGGGAGCCTGGGAATTGAAGAGTAGTCAAGTACCTAGAAATCCAACACGAGGGTTAAAGAATATGGGAACTGGGTATGGATTGATGATGGAGTACGTTGGGGATGATGAGAAGAAGAGGTTGTTTTATGATGTTCATGCAGGTTTGAAATATGGAGCCTGATAGGAAAGGTGGTGCCCCTGGCCATGTAGATTTGCACTTTTCTGTCATTATTAGTCTTCTTGACATTGTTTTTGTTTGGTTTGCTTTTAGTGAATTAATTTCACACTTTTGGCAAAGTTCATTTGTCAGAAGACTTTCTGGCCAGGCCAGGCCGGCAAGTGGTGATCATCAGCAATATATTGCTAGTGTTTGATCTTTGACTTGATCAATCATAAGTTTAATAAAAGAAGATAAAATTAAAAAACTCAAAAGAATGTTTTACTAAAAACTAAAAAAGCAAAAACAAAAGTGCTCTAGGTACTTTTTGCTTTAAAGTTTGAAACTGCACTCTTAAAGTAGAGCTGTCTAAGATTTAGAATACCAGATTCTTATTGGTATTTGTATGTATTTGTAATTGACAATAATTTGTTAGTGATTCCTGAGTTAAAAAAAGAAAAAGAAGTCAAATCCTTTTCTGGACGTTTGGAGTCCTGGATTCTTGTCAAAGGTCTGCCACTTCATTGTTGGAGTTCAAGTGTTTCTAAAGACAATGAAACACTTTGTGGCCGTTTAGCGGTAATGAATGCTTCTGGGATGAGCTTCACTAGTGGGTTTATGTGCGCCTCGCCGGTGGATTGGGTGTGACTTTAATGTGTTCCGCCGATCTAGTGAAAGGATGGGGGGGGGGAGGGTCTAGAATTACCACGAGTACGAGACGCTTTGACGAATTCATTCAAGAACATGGCTTACGCGATTTACCTATGTACCCGGTCTATGTCTAGGGAGAGGAATTTTGCAACAAGGATTGGTAGATTTCTCATGAGTTACTCGTAGGAGGAGACTTTCCCCGACTTGATCCTCCCGTCAATTCTCCTAGAATTGTATCTGATAATTTTTCGATTACGCTCGAGTCTACTCCGATCCGAAGGGGTCCCACCCCTTTTCGTTTTGAGAACATGTGGTTATTTCATCCGTAGTTCCAGAGAATTAGTTGGTAATGGGTGGGAGGAGTGTGTTTTTGAGGGGTGGGGAGGCTTCGTTTTAATGGGCAAGCTAAGATTCATAAAGGAGAAGTTAAAGGTTTGGAATAAGGAGGTTTCTAGGAATAGAAGGGTAAACTTATCGCGGAATTGGAGGAGTTGGACAGGGTAGAAGAGCCTGGGTGTTTGTCTTTTGATGATCTGAATAGACGGTTTGGACATATGGAGGAGCTTGAGGATATTTTGTTTAAAGGAGATGTAAGCTGATGTTAGAAGGCTAGAGTGAAGAGCCTAGGTGTTTGTCTTTTGACATATTGACGATCTTCCGTCATACAGATGGAAGATGGCGTTATTGTCCGAGATTTGAGGACCGTCGCTATGGAAATATATGGTTTTTACATTGACCTATATTTGGAGGATGTTGCTAGTTGGCCAATGATGGAGGGGCTAGATTGGAGTCCCATTTCGGGAAGGTTGTGGGGTTAGAGAGATCGTTTGAGGAGGTTGAGATTCGTTGAGCCATCTCGAAATTAGTCGGAGATACGGTCCTGGGTTGAATGGGTTTGCTTTGCCTTTTTTCCATTTTGGGATATCGTGAAAAGTAATGTTTTAAGAATGATGTCCGAGTTCTAAGCTAATGAGGTAGTGTGCCAAAGTATCAATTTCACGTTTATAATCTCATTTTTGAAAAGAAAAGATTAAGGATTTTCGGCCTATTTGCCTTATTACTAGCATTTATAAGATTATAACTAAGGTGCTATCTCGCAGGCTTGGAGAGATATTGGGTAGAACAATTTTTGAAGCTTAGTGTGCTTTTGTTAAGGGTCGTCAATTGATTGATGGTACTCTGTGGCTAACGAGATTGTAGATGATCTAGGGAGAAGAGGCACGAAAGGGTTAATTCTTCGGTTGGACTTTGAGAAGGCATATGTCGGGTTGACTCCATTTCTTTGATTTAGTTATGGATAGGAAATGTTTCAATTCTAGATGGAGGAGATGGATCCAAGGGTGCCTTTCCTCTTCCTTGCTCTCTATCATGGTGAAGATACCAAAAAGTATATCCGATCTAGCGAGCACTTGAGTGCACGATAGTAGGGTCAAGGCTTCTCTGTAGACACACTTAGCAGGATATTTAGAGTATAATTTCATGGCCAGCGAGTATCGAGATGCTCGATATGCGAGCACTATTGCATGGAACCTCAGCGATATAAAGGGTGTAAATCTCCCCCGGCGCGAGGAGAGCCTAAGACCAAGGTGGTGGGTATGCGTAGCCACCATAAACCCTTGGCGACTACCTACCTTGCTCGATATTTGGTGAGCACCGGAGTAATCAATATAACTCGAGATCTTGCGAGCTACATCGACCTCGATCCTGCACGAGATATTGCGAACAGATCGTCTACTTACGACACATGCGAGCACTCATGCCGGAGAGTTCGTACCAATCTAGGAGAATATCTTCCAATTAATGCAGAGTATCTTGTAGAGATTGTTTCCTATTATAACTCTTATTGAGTTACCTTATCTGAGAGTAATCAGAATCCTTGCCAAACTCTACTTCCTTTAATTAAGGAAGGCGGCCTGGAATCCTGATAACTCTTGGAGAGGGACTCCTCAAGCTCCTATAAATATAAGCCATACCCCATAGGCACAAGGTAAGCAATATTCTGCCCCTAAATTCTCCCGTAAATTCTCTTGATTCATAACTGAACTTGAGCACTCACTCTCACGCCGGAGCGGTTTAGCAGGGACACCCCTGCTCTGTAACGGTGTTTCCTTGTCTTGCAGGTTATATAGCTGTCGTGACCGCCAACCGCCGTCGCCTAGCTCGCCACCTTTACCGAAAAAAGTGTGCATCATCATTGGTTCCGTTGTTGGGACTGTTCGTTTAAACGTCGGTTCATCAAATCCAACCTTTAGACTACAACAATGACTTCGATCGGTGATAAGATCGTGGAAAAGGCCATACCGACGGCCTCTGAAAATCCTCATGGCGCACAGAACAAGCGGACGCCGCAGATGCAGAAGCCAAGCTTGTCAACTCCGGCGGCAACGCCTTGCAATTACTCGCAGAGCCCAAAATGCTCCACTTAAGCGCAAACATGTAGGTAATTGTGAATATGTTTGCACCTCTCATGCTAGTATTGCTCGCAAAGAATCTTCCTTGCAGAGTACACAGGTAACGGGTGAAGACCCACCAATCGATGAGACTCAGAAACATCCCTATGGGATGCCCAATAGGAAACCCTCAGGAACGGGCGAGGAAAACGCACAAGTGCTCACTCTCACGGGCACGACCAAACAGAAGGGAAAGGAAACCCAGGCTGATGAAGAAAACTACGATCTTCAATACTTGGGGACAAACAACACTGTGGTTTTCCGTACCACTCAGCGGGAGGAGGTAAGGAAAAGCGTCAAAGATGGTCGACGACCAGATGCTGTTGAGTATGCCCAGGCCATGGCGAGGATGGAGAGATTGGCCAAACAGCGAGATACTCTCTGCCGCTTGGCCGTTATACAGCAAGCAATGGATGATTTAGCCCGGAACACAGGAGTGTCCGACCCAGGAATGGACGACGTAGCTGAAATTGCTCGCCTTGCCAGACGCAGAAAGGGTCAGAGAGGACCAAGGCAATCTCTAACTATTCTGACAAACAGCACGCTAGGAAACACCGGGCGCAAAGGAAACTTCAAGACAGTCTTTAAGGGACAGAATGGTCCCTAGAGGAGGACACCTAGTAAACTCAAAAGATGCTTGTTCGGAGGGGAAAGACCATCCCAATCAAATTGGTCGCTTGGCAAGCAGGATGAACCCCGTAAGGGGATACCAGGTGGAAGACGAAGCTGAACAAGGGCGCCCGATCAGTGACTAAGAGCAGAGGACGAGGATTGCAGATTATTGCTCGGCCAAGGGAAAACTCCTCGCATACCTGCGCTGCTCTAATGAAGCAAAGAGCACCCTCACCATCATCAGAATCTCGCGGTTGTGACAGAGTGAGAAGAAACTCCCCGTGTGATGATCGCGGGAGGGAAGACAGGAACAGGGAAGACTCCCCGCGTAGAGATCGTGAGAACAGAGGAAGAAGTGCTACTCCACCCGGAGTTCGCAAGCAAAAGAGGTCGCTCACCAACCCCGCCTCGTCAATCAGACAGGTTATCGCCAGACATGGTGAAACTCATTGAGCAAACCTTGAAAAGATACAATATAATCAAAGAAATGGTCGACGACGACAGCGGCGAGGGACAGAACCTGATATTCACCGGGTGGATCAGGGAAACCACCCCTTTAAGCAATAATTTTCCTAACAGGTTCAACCAGTATAATGGGAAGACCAACGCAAAAGACCACATGACCCCGTTTGAAATGACCGTGATGGGCACCTCAAAGAATAAAGCACATTGGTGCATATGTTTTGCTGGAACTATGAGAGACAAGGCGACCACTTGGCTGAACACCTTGAAGAAGGACATCATTGACTCATGGCTGGACTTTAGAGCCAAGTTTTTGGCAGAGGTTACAGTAGCGGGAGCGATCAAGAAAGATGAGTCTAGCTTGTTTGAGCTGAAACAGAAGGAAAGGGAAAAATTATCTGATTATCTTGTTCGTTTTAACAAGCAACTTGACCAAATTGCAGGAATGGATGAGCGGTCAATCATCTACTGCTTCATAGGCAGTTTGCAGCGAGGTCCCCTAAAGACGGAACTCAAAATAAGGGTTCCCAGCACGAAGGCTCAGATGATGGTCATTGTCGAGAAAATTGCGGCAGCAGAGACCAGAGATGCAGATGATCGCAGGGATAGATACAAGCGAGGAAGACGGGATGATAGCAGTGACGATGAAAGGAGGACTCAAAGAGGACAAAGGATCGGAGAGATCGAGCAGATGTGATTAGGTCAGGCGATCGCAGAACGCAGAGGAACTCGGGTGATCAACAAAGACGCGAGCAATTCACACCACTCACTCTCGCGAGCACATCATGGGAGTATTAAGAAGGGAGAACAAGTTGGAAGATCCAGAACCAATGAATCTAGGATCTGCTCGTTACCGGAATCCAGACAAGAAATGCGCATACCACGATGACATTGGTCACAGTACAGAGGATTGCAAGCAGTTAAGAAGAGCTATTCAGCGACTAATCAATGACGGGCAGCTCAATCAGTTCAAAAAGCGTGATAATGAACGCCAAGATGATGACCATCGAGATAATGATCGCAGAGATAATGATCGCGATAACAATCGCAACAATAATGGGGGTAATCGGCAATAGAGAGTCGTCAACACTATCTCTGAGAAGGGGGTAAGCACCAAACAATTAAAATCAAAAGTTTTTGCTGTTACCCACTCACATAATCTCTCTGTATGTGGCGAGGAACTCGGAATAACTGACGGAATTAGCTTTAAAGAAGCAAAATTGGCGAATAAGAATGCTCGCGATCAGCTGATCATTATCGAGGTAGATATTGAAGTTATATGAGTGAGAAGAGTATTGATCGATACAGGTGTTACCAAGGACATACTCTTCTACTCCTGCTTTAAGGCTGTTGGGCTACTGGACGAGCAGATGCAGCCCAACGATCTGAGCCTAGAAGGGTTCACAAACCACCAAGTACACGCCCTCGAGGTGGTAATGAGCTCTGAACGAATTGAGAGGTAAGAAATCGTGAACTTCGTGGTCATCGACGTGCCCTCTCCTAACAACATTATTCTTCGTACCCCAGCTCAAGGAACTTTTGGGATAGTGGTTTCAGCTGCTCACCGGAGAGTGAAGTTCCACACAGAAAGCAGAGTAGGGTGCGTAGCAAACAATCACAACCAATGGAATGGAATATGAACTGACCGAAGAATTGGTGAAGACAAAGCACTCCTCCGGTGCTCACGCCTTCACAATCACCCCTGTGGACGAAATTGGCGACCAGGAGATGAACGTGGATGAGAACCCTGTGGACGAAGGGGATGAATGTGGATAAGAACACTATAGACGAAATTGGCGACCAGGGGATGGAAATTGATTAAACACCTATGATCGAAATCGGCGATCAGGTGAACATGCTTGTTGACAAGATATGCGACCAAGCAAAGATATCGCCTATTGACGAAATTGGCGACAACAGTTCTTGAGGAAACAGAGGACCTAATTATCAATCCAGCTCATCCCGAGCAAAAAATAAAGGTCAGCCGAAAAATCACGGCTGAAGAAAGAGGAAATAGTCGAGGCGCTCACTAAAAATCTCGACGTCTTCGCATGGAAGGGATCAGAGAGAAGGGGGCCGAGGACAGACTTGGCATCAAGGTCGGATTCAATCCTATTTGTCAAAAATCCAGAGTTTACTCGGGGGAGAAAGAGCTAGCTATTAGGGAAGTAGAGAAATTGCTTAGGCTTAGGGCAGGAATTATCGAGGAGGTCACTTATCCGACCTGGCTCGCAAATGTTGTAATGATCCTTAAAGCAAATAAGAAATGGAGAATGTGTGTTAACTATATTGATCTCACAAAATACTTAGTTTTATTGATGCTTATTCTGGCTTCCATCAGATCAAGATGCACCTTGATGATCGCATACACACAGGCTTTCTAGCGGCAGGTCACCTCTACTGCTACAGAATGATGCCTTTTAGGCTTAAGAATGCAGGGGCAACATATCAGAGGATGGTGAACAAAGTACTCCGCGACCAGATCGGTAGAAATGTGGAAGCGTATATTGATGATATGGTTATCAAAACCAAAGAAAGAAACCATGTTAAAGATTTGCTCGAAACTTTTCAGAAACCGAGAAGAAATCATATGAAACTCAACCCGTGCAAATGTGCCTTCGAGGTGACCAGCGGGAAGTTTCTCGGCTTCATGGTCAGCGAGAAAGGGGTAGAGGCTAACCCGGAGAAGATAAAAGCCTCGGTCGAGATGAAACCTCCGACCACTATCACTCGAGTTCAGCGACTAAATGGGCGGGTTGTCACCCTTAGTCGATTCATATCCCGAACAGCAGAAAGATGTCTACCCTTCTTCAGAGCTCTAAGGAGCGGGGAAAAATTTCGGCGGATAGCAGCTTGCGTTCAACCAGCTCAAGAAATACTTGGGTCAACCATCACTCCTAACTTCCCCAAGATAGGCGACATCTTATATATGTATCTGCCGTTCGGATCTAGCAGTCGCAGCAGTCTTAATCACTATGCAGCGATCGGTGTATTACGTCTCTCATGCTCTAACCGATGTAGAAAGAAGATACCCGGATGCAGAAAAGATTGCCTTGGCTCTAGTCGTGGCGGCAAGAAGACTACAAGCGTATTTTATGGCACATTCTGTAGTAGTATATACCAATTTTCCTATGAAGAAATACTTATTTCGACCGTACGTATTAGGTCGCATGCTTAGATGGTCGATTGAACTCACTGAATTCGACATCAGTTATCATCCCACGAAAGCAATCAAAGGACAGGCCTTGGCTGATTTCCTGGTCGAGTCCTCCTTTACGAGCAGAAGTAGCAAGGAAGATACAGCAATGGAAGTCGAGGAGTACGCTCCTAAACAGAGATCGAGCAAATTCTGGACTATGTACGTAGACGGTTCATCGAGCATGAATGTCAGTGGAGCAGGTATACTTTTGTTATCTCCTATTGAGTAAGAAAAAATTAGAGAAGGCGATCAGATTTAAATTCCCTGCCTCAAATAATCAAGCAGAATATGAAGCACTATCGCAGGAGTAGAGCTCGCTGCCTCTATAAAGGTCGCGGACCTAGTCATGTATTGTGACTCCCAACTTGTCGTGATACAAATATTGGGGGAGTATGGATTTATTCATCCAGTGCTCGCAAAATACGTGTATATGGCGAAAAAATTGCTCGGTAACTTCAGATATTGGGAGTTAACTCAGATTGATCGTAGCAGCAATTTACGAGCTTATGAATTATCTAAGTTAGCTTCAGACGAGCTGGAGAGGCAAAAACTATCGGTGATTATAGAATTCCTGGAGAAACCCTCGTACGAGAGTCGAGATCATGCTCATCGACGAGAGAGAAGGATTGGGTAGACTTCATGATAGATTACATCGAGCACGACATATTGCCCGCCGATCCCAGAGAAGCGTTACTTCTCAAGAAGAGGTCGCCCCGCTTTACCGTGATCTGAGGTATACTGTACAGGATATCTTTCACTAAGTCATTGCTTAGGTATATACCTCCTCGACTTGGCAACATAGTTTTGGACGAGGTCAACAAAGGAATATGCGGTGGCCATCCTGGAGCCCGCACTTTGGCCGACAAAATAATCGCAAATGGTTACTACTGGCCAAGCCTCAGAAAAGAGGCTTTTGAATATGCGCGACGATGCGATTGGTGAAAATGGGCCGGTGGGTTTTTGTTGGGTATTTGGGTCTTTTTACATGGTATCAATTTTAATTTCTTTTATTTTAGTCCAAATGTTAGTAGATAACGAAAACCCTAGCAACATGGAAACTACAGGTAGGTTATGCCTAAAAAAAAAACCATAGTGGGGTCCTACCTAAAACGCGAATAGTATAGAGGGGTTTTCCCTACTTAACTTAACCCATGTGGATATTTCACATAATAAAATGTTATGAAACAAAATTAAATATAATGAAATACCAGAGTTGTGAAGATAACATACACGATTAAACCAATTGGTATGGGGAAAAGAGGATGTTTTCAGAAGGAAAAAAAGAGGGAAAAACAATTGAAATACAATAACTCTTAATTTCTTAAACGCACTATGGAATTTAGTAAGATAATTGAGCGCATCAAGGATATAATGCACTCCCTCCGTCCCTAATATGTCCTGTTTTGTTATTTTGATATTAGTGTAATTAAACTATGGCCAAACTTTAATAATACTCCCTCCGTCTCATTTTTATTAGCCAACTTTCTGAATGTGGTTGTCTCAGTTATTTTGGCCACTTCATATTTCTAGGAGCATGCTCTTTTTCCTCTTTTACCCGTATATCGAAGAGTTATTAACCTTTCAACTTCTTTGGAGTATTATTGTAAAAGTGGTCAATTATGAAAAAGTAAATATTATGCATCAGATTTTAATCCATTCATTAACAATTCTTAAACTATGTGTTTTAATCACGGGCCAAAATAAAAGAGACAGTGGGAGTAATTGGCTAGTTGTTTCAAAATTATAAAGTACTCCGTTGTTGATGGTTTATTCCATATTATTACAGATAAAAATTTTAGAATCTAAAACGTAATAAATATATATTAAATTATAAGTTTAAAAGTGTATTGATTGACTTTTTCAAAACTCAACAAGACACTCATTTAGAGACGAATGTAGTAGATATAGTAGATATTGTTGACATAAAGTGTTTTTTTGGGGCCGAAGGAGGATATGTGATTGATAAAGTTTTTGAAGTCATTTTTACTTAATGTTAGGGACTCGAGGTGGAGTAATACCAGACTGCCTAGGCGCTCCTAGTTAGGAATGCCACATCCCTTAAAAAATGAACATATTCCCTTAGAAAATGAACATATAATCGTGAGTGATGAACATAGTATGTATATGATAATTATGTTTAAAATTCATGATCATATGTTCAATTTTTTTATTAATCGTGTTCATTATTAATGATCATATTTTAAAGGGAGGTGGCACTCCTTATTAGGGCCGATAGGCACTAATTTCAGTGGAGTATGGTTTGATCGGAAGGAGTTTAGGAATATGAATATCAAAACACTCGAGGGACATGCACTTTTATATATAGTACCTCCTCCGGTCCAAAATAGGTGACCACTATTCCTTTTTGAGATGTTCTAAAATAACTGTCCACATGGAAGCAATTTTCCTTTTGGAGCTAAGAGAAAGAGTTATGGTGTACTTTTTAATGGACCCGCGACTAAGTTCTTTTTTGTGAACCAATGTTGATAATCAAATGCTCCCTGAAATTATAAGTCAATTCAACACCTAATTTGAATTGGGGAGGGAGTGATATTACTTGGTCTGACATTTAGATTGAACAATAAACTGGAAAGCCACTACAACTTAAATCTTACTCCCAAAGACAGGTGTATCATACATCCAATTAAAACTTAATTTTCTTTCTCTTCTTTGCTGAAAAAGAAGAGGAAAAACATATATTAGGTGGGGTGGGGTGGAGGGGGGGGGGAGGCGGTGGACATGACCTTACGGCTTAATTATGGCCCTAAAACCATTTGACTGTCTGCAGCGTGGAAGGAAGTACGAAAAATACCCTTGGCTTCTAAAGCAACAAAAGTAACAAAACTGCCTAGCAGCTTATCAACCTAATAATACTTGGTAATACGACTATAATTTTCTTGACAGATTCCATCTGAAGTTTAGCAATTCGAGAGTTTAGTGTTCTCTTAAATTTACTTGTTCATTCGATCTAGTGCATCATTCCTTGTAATTACAATACTGTTGCTTGCACAGCTTGTAGCCTGCTTAATAATTTATGATGTACTATCTTTGATGACTCAGGTGGCCCCAGAATATTGGCGCAACCTTGATCCATACTGGAAGGGGACACGGCCACTCATGCATCGTTACTTTCATCCGGATGGGAGCCAAACTGCAGACCCAGATGACAAGGTATGGGGTGGTCATGAATGCTGTTATTCCATAGTTACCAGCTTCTTGGCTGATGGGAAGATCAGGGAGCACTATGTCAGGATAAACCGTTGGCCTCGAATGTTCATATCACGGAAGCAGGACTGGAGTTGGGAAATGTCCAACAATATATACAGTTACTCTAGTATTCCTGATGCAGACAAGAAAGGCGGCACTGGTCCCTATTCTCGTATAGTTTAGTCTGTTGTTCATGACTTCTGATTTTGCTAGTCTATTTTGCGGTGGGATTCGTGTGTACATTTAGCTGGAAGTTGATCTATGAGCCAGATATTTAAGTTTCTATGTGAAGACATTAATCCCTTACAAACCTGCTTTATAGTTCCATTTGCTGCACTAGATTTATGATTATGATATTTGTTGCTTGGTCAAGTATACTCCTTTTCTTGCTTGCAAACATTTGTTGACCCTGGAATCTGGCTAGATCAAACACACGAATATGCTTATTCTGAGATGAAGCAGATGGAAAATTAGGGGATGGGAGAAGGGCAATGGGTTGATCATGGGATTGCAACATGCGGGACTATGATGTGCAGTGTAGATGCATTTCTTTGGACTTGTTATGAATAGCTACACCCTAGATTTCATGTCAGCCTTCATACTTGGAGAGAGTGGCATGCCGGTGTTTCAGCAGGTGGATGCTAGGGTAGGGGATAAGATGATGATGGGAAAATTTGAAAATCTTAGCCCCAGCATTTGATTAGTGTGGGTGTGGGTGTGGGTGTGGG
>JAOWAN010000054.1:2878954-2892646 GCA_028566635.1 Lobelia cardinalis | reverse complement strand
ATATCGTCGACATTGCACGGTGCCGCCATTCTGTTGAAGCTCGCTGGTAATTGGGATTGGTTCATCAATCTTAACGCTGCTGATTACCCTCTTGTCACTCAAGACGGTACAATTTTTTTCATTAAAGCTGGAATCTTGGTTGATTTTCTTAATTTTGGCATCAGTATTTGTGCTGGGTATTTTAGTGTTTGTCATATAAGTGGCAAGTAGTGGTACAAATATAACAATTCAAGTAGACAATAGAACTGTATGTACGCCGATACATTTTGTAACTTTGGATAAACTTATTTGGAAAATAGAAACCTATTCTTAGATGGAAGGAGTATTATCTTTCTTGTCCCTGTTATGTAGATAATGTGTAATGTCACATTAACAACACTCATGTAGTGAACCTCTTGTTGAAGAAGGCTCATGCAACTAGTGGTATCTAGCAAGGACGCTTGTTAAAAGATCAAAAATTAGAAAGTTTTAGTATTAAGAACTGTGTAAAATATTAGTGAGTGCCATCATTGCAGTTTTGCCAATTTGCAATGTTAAAAAATGGTCCGTTTTTGGATCCTCAACAAGTGCTCTAAGGTTACTTAGGGTCCTTGTTAGCCTTTTCTCTTGGTGAGTTTTCTTGATTTTGAGTGACTATCTTGTTGTAGGTTTGTGTATCTGTCATGTTTCATTCCTGCATGCAAAATTTTTATTTTTCACAGAAAATTATTGGGCATTTAGTGGTACAAATATAACATCTCAACTTCCAAGCAGACAATGAAAAATATAGGTGAATGATAAATTTAGTAACTTGGATAACTCTTTTGAAAAGTTGATGGTCATCTTTGGAATATAGGGAGTATTGTCTTTCTTGTCCATGTATGTAATGAGTAAAGTCACATCAACAACATTCATTTAGAGAACCTTTACGGAGGAAGTTTTAAAAGTATTAGTATCTATTAAGGGGTACTGTTAAAGTTTTGAAAGTAGAAAGTAATAGTACTGAGAACAGGGTAAAGTATTAATGAGTGCTGTCATTACACTTTTGCTCATTTTCAACGCTAAAAGTTTTCCTTTTTGGATCCTCAACAAGAGCTCTAATGGTTAGGGCACTTGGTAGCGTTTTCATTTACGGAAGTAGCATTGAAAAGTTTTTAATGCCTTATTGTAATTAGAAAATGGGAGAAGTAAAATGACTTCTTGATGGCTAACCACATTGTTGGATTTAAGCTTGAATCTTGATGAACTCAATGTGCACTCACTTTTTTTTTAATTGGCTTTATGAATAGTGGTTAGCTAGACAAAATGGGAAACCAATTGCCAATTTTGATTCTCTGTGTAGTCTAGAGGTCTCACTACTTAGTTATGAGACATGGTTTATAATCAATCAACTACTCTGAAATTGGCTGTGCATCCAAAGTTTTGTATCTCATTAGCTTACCTTATCACTACTCAGGTTTTAATTGAATTCTACCTTGCGAGAGGTATTTAATGACATATACAATAACTATTCATAGAAATATTAAAGAAATTAACAGTGTACAATTTTTGTAGCGTAGTTAATGACATAATAAAAAGAGTGTGAAGGAGAAAGACTCTTAGTTTGCCTTGTGTAAAAAGTCTCAGGAACACTTTTTGTGTGGCTTTATCATTTTCCTTTAGTAGGTGAGTTTGAAATAAGTTAAGACTTTTATGACCGGAAAAGTATTCTATTGCTGTGGGGGTCTGTGGGCATTTTCTTTGGGAGATGAAATGTGGGCTCTCTTTGTACTATTTTTGTTACTTATGGTCTTTTAAATGTTTGAGGTTGTGTTTTGTAGAATTTATTGATTGTGTTTTGATTTAGTGTTGTTGGTTTGGTTGGATATGCAGATCTTCTTCACATTTTGTCATACTTGCCTAAAGCTCTGAACTTTGTGAATCATTCGAGCTACATTGGCTGGAGAGAGTATGGAATAGTAGCTTTCCCTCTTTTTATCCTATTATTATAGGGATGTCAGTGGATTGCAGTTAATAGTAAGTTTGACCATCTGCGTTTGTTGCTTGCAGATCGAGAAAGTTTAGACCAGTCATTGTTGACCCGGGACTTTTTCTGGCAGAGAAGAGCGAGGTATTTTATGGCACCCAAAAGCGGGAGTTGCCTGATGCCTATCGACTGTTTACAGGCAAGTGCTACTCTTTCAATACTCGCAACATGTATTCCGTAACTTCTCATAATGTGACAGTTTACACACAGGTCTGGAAATAGTCCATAGCACCATTGCAACTTGTTGTAACTACTACATTGATTTAAAATTCTCACTCTTTATTGGTAAAATGAATGTAATCAATGAAGTATACATTCTTTCCATGGAACGCTTGCATACTTAGAAAGCTTCGTCGGCATAGTAATGTCTAACCTTCTTAAACATTAAATGCCTAGTAGCCAGTCAGTAGATTCTTATTGTTTGACCAACATTTTCTTTGGTTGGTTTGCTTGGTGACATGAGATATTTTGATAGTTTTCTAATATGTCGAGAAATACTAGAACTGATGTGAAATGTGCTGGCTGTATGAAATTTTTCTGTTAAAATTAAGAATTATTAGAGAGACCTGTGAATGGAAAGAAATGTCCGAAAGACCACCCACGCGATTGAAAATTGTCCACACTTGTGTCTTTCATATTTTTGTCCATGACAGATATTAAGAAATGTAATAGATAAACGCATCTGACAGTCACATGAGGGGTATTTCAGCAGCTTTTTTGTATTTTTCACTCTAAAACCCCACACTTCTATCCCAGCAGTTGCAATATATTGGAAAAGGTAGGAAAAAATAGACATTTCGTAATATATATCTTGTTTCCAGCCCATGCTAACTTTCTTGGCTTCCTTAATGCTCATCACTGTCCGGGTTTGATGAGGGTAGACTATATTTGTAACAAGCTAGGCATGATAAATATATATGCTCCAGCTTGAAGAGGAGTGTTATGCATGTAGGAACCTTTGTGGTATTATAGTGAGTGTGAGGTGAGAGCTGTAAATATGTGTGTGTGGTACTGTATTAAGTGTAATATTGTTTGATAAGAAGAAGAAGAAAATACAGGGTTACACTCTTTCTCTCACTTATTTCTCTCTCAACCCATTATTATTCTTGCTCCTTGATGCTAAATCACAGCTATCATGGACAATGTTGGTTTTGTCTAGCAACAGTTTATAACACTTTCAAGGGATAGTCTTGGATTTGATATTTAATAGGCAATGAACTACGAAAATTTTGTTTTACTTTTGTACACTTTAGACTCCTTATATATTATTAATTAGTTACAGTTATATTTTTCCATAATTGTCAGAGGAAGACAGTAAGACATCAGTTGGACCTCCAATTTAGTTGAACCCTGGGTAGAATTTGTGCCTCTGCAATAAATTTTATGATCTATTCAGTCTTTTCATTTGGAAATTCTTGAAGTTGCCTAAGGCAGTAAATGTTTTATCATCCTATTTAAAAGACTACCTTTACATCTTATAAAAATAGCAGATTACATTGTAGGGTTTTGAATGTGGTTTATGGTAATTATTTGTAGAGGTTACCTTATGGACCAACGGCCAGGAAACTTCAGCGCATTGCATCAACTGTTGCTTTCTTAGGCCATGAATAGTATCCTGCAACTTATATTCAGACTAGTGTATGCCCATGGCGGAGGACACAGTGTTCGCAAGAAAAAAAAAATTAACTTAAAAAATTAACATTCTAATTATTATAAAAGTTAAATATCATAATTAAGTTTTTAATAATGAGATGTTATAATTAAATTTATGAAAGCGTGGAAGTACAAAAGTAGGCTATGTTTAGAGTAAATGGTTTAGATTGAAATTTTTTGAAGATTGGGATTTAAAGTTGGTGTTACTCTATATAGTGTCGCCTCAAAAAACCCTCATTTATACCATAGATTTTTCATGGATACTGGATAATTAGTGTGAAAAATCATCTCCCTGGACTGTGGGCCTAGCCGGCATGCAAAAGCCCATCAAACTTATACTGTTCCATTCCTTTTTGATAGCATCAAGAATATATGATATGATAGTTTACTCGGGACTGAAACCTTTCAAAAGGTACACATTGGTTTTCATTACTTTATTCAACTTAATGAAGAATTAGTAGAATTGACAATCATATTTCTGTGGATCAGGTTCATCATCTGCCATTTTGAGTCGCAAGTTTATGGAGTACTGTATCATAGGCACAGAAAACCTACCCAGGACCCTTCTTATGTACCTATCCAACACAGTTTCATCTCAACCTGTCTATTTCCCAACTGTTCTTTGTAATTCTCCGCACTTGAATAGAACTATAATAAACAACAATCTGCAGTATTCTACCTATGACTCCAAAAAGCAGCCTGTTCCACTCAAATTAGATGACTTTGATGTTCTAATCCAAAGTGGAGCTGCTTTTGCATCGCCATTTGCACATGACGATCAAGTTCTTGACCGCATTGACCGAGAAGTGCTACGACGAGCTCATGAGGAACTAGTCCCTGGAGGTTGGTGTTTAGGTCAGTCTAACAATGATACTTGCACTAACTGGGGGGATGCTGATGTTTTGAGACCTGGTCCAGGAGCAGTAAGGCTCGAGAAACGCATTGTTGAATTACTCTCCAGTGACATGTTTCAGTCTCGTCAATGTGTAATCGAGTGATATCATTCCAGATGCAGCATATGTGAGAAGAAAATGTCAAAGTTGATGCACTAAAGTAAAGGAAACAAGAATCAAACCGCCACTGTGATATCACTCCAGAAGCAGAAGGTTTAAAGTAGAAAATGTCAAAAGTAGAACTGTAGTGAAGAAAACAAGAAAAAAAAGCTGCCACAGGATTGTAGCTGAGCTGATTCTTTTGTAGATGAACGGTGTTGTATACTAGCTATATAGGTTTATTTAAATTCTAGTTGTATATTTTGGCATTCAAACTGATGCTTCAGTGGTACTTCTCCTTTTTGTAGATCAGACATGTTTCTGACACAGGAAAATTTGATTGTGTCCACACTGTTTACTCATCACAAGGACCTGCCATGTGTGTTTGTGGAACTGCATCATTCCAACTTTCGCAACTGATTACAGAATTACTAATGTTCTTACAGATTATCATTAGAAAAATTTTGAGGTCCTAGGGTGTCGACATTGAGTTCAACTCTTTGGCGCAGGGTCTCATGAAACGCAGTAGCAGAATCAACTCCGAGCATTCTGCCAAGGAACCGGAACTATTCACTCAATGGTTTCATCGAAGCTCATCGCTCCAAGAAGGGTTCCTACGCCACAATTTCCACTGAAATCGAACTAAATTTTCTGTTATATTTTGCAATTGATGGATTTGGACGGGTCTTGGTCAGAGGTGGAGGATGGCTTTGTCAGAGATGAAGAGGTTTCGGGGGAAAGGGGGGCGGGATTGGAGGCAGTCAGTAGGGGAAGGGGTGGGGAAGAAGTGTTTGAGAATATGTCAATACTAGAACAAAGATGAAAGTCGATGAGAACTTTTGGAAGTGAAATTAGTTTTTCACTCGAAAGACATAAATGTTGCATTTGGATGGGTGATTTTTTGATTTGGTTTTTGGGGTTTTGTAATGATTATAGTAAAAAGTAAGAGAGAGATAGAGAAAAAGTGTGGGACCAATGAGAGAGAAAAATCAAAAATCAGAAATCCTGGGTGAAAATCACCCAGGAGAACGCAACCAAAAGTATTCTGTTTTACATATCTAGCCATACCTGTATCGTATATTTTCAAATTTTTATGTATTAGCATACTCGTATCTCATTATCTGTATGGGGACTTCATAGATGCACAGATAGCCTAGACATTATCTTGAAATAAGCACTTCCGTGCATATTTTGCATACATGAGAACTCAGTTTTGATGCAGCAGAATTCAGCTTGCTTTTCATCACAACAATTGAGTACCATATCTGCAATATGATAATCCCTCCTGGAAGTTCTTGGGTGGTGTCTTGCCTATCATTATTGAAAATGAAAAATTCTACTTTGTAATGACTCACAAATGGTCAAATGTACAATCCCAGAAGAAGAAAAATCTCGAAAAGAAGAAAATGCTCGTGGGAGTTCATCCGCTTTGTGTGCAAGTGACAAATGAGAATTTTACATCAAAAGCACCCTTGTTGGGTCAATTCGTCTTTGGGAGGGTTGTCTATTTAGACATCCTGTCATTTGTTCTGTTGATACAAATATACTAGCTGACATCAGTACAGAAAGCTCAGTAAACCATATCCTAAAGAAGATCCAAGTCCAGCGCATTAGCATCTACATTTTGCTCAAGTTTCAGTTATCTTCAGGCTCAGCAGGAATACCTTCTGGGTTGCAAGATGCATAACTGTTCCTACTTTACTACTCCATACTTGATGACTGTCCTCCTAAAGAACGCCCAAATAGGTGCCAACAGCAAATGTTATAAACAGGCCTCCTCCAATGTAGCCAACCTGAAGCAGTTCAAGTGTGTTGGGAATCAAAATGCAATTTAGAATCAGGGGTGAGATTTGCACGAATCACAAATAATGGAAGTTCAAAGAGCAATTAACAATGTTGGCTCTCACCAGTTTTTCAGAAAAGTAATTGGCAAGAAATGCCCCTCCTACTACAGCAAGAGATGTTGCAAGTAGGTGTCCAGCAATGGCTCCAGTTGCCACCCCCCATGGAGACTGCAGCACAATACCCAATATTTTGGTATAATCATGAAATATATCAATTAGTCACTTATTCAAGTTGTTGGAAACTTTACCTGAGCAGCACCAAGAGCAATTGTCGCAAGCATTGAGCGGTCACCCCACTCCTACACAAATCCAACAGTATTATAATAAAGCTAGAAGTTAATGACTAGATATCTAAAGCAAACGACCATATAACAGAAAAAGCTGAATTCTGCAGCGATCCAAACAATATCCGCACATTAGAAATTTACCCTTCCCTCCTCCCTCCATTTCCACCCCCAATAGAGAAAAAACAACAACAAAGCCTTAATCCCAATCACTTGGGGCAGCTACATGAACTCTTTTCTGCCATTCCAGCGATCCAATGCCGATTCACCACACAAACCAAAGTCTATCATGTCTTTCAGTATTGTTGATGTCCATGTTAACTTTGGTCTACCCATACCCCTAACTCGATTAAGACTAATATCATCACAGTTTAACTGCAGCACTGCACGGCCTACATTAGGGCCTACGTTGTACATGATCGGACCAAACCATCTTAGGCGGTTCTCACTCATTTTCACTACGATAGGAGCTACTTTTAATGCATTTCGTATTTGTTCATTACGAATCTCATCTTTTTTTAGTCATATCGCACATCCATATAAGCACTCGAATTTCCGCTACGCTCGTCTTGTTAGCATGTTCCTTTTTAGTAGCCCAAAACTCAGTTCCGTACAATAAAGCAGACCTAACAGCTTTCCTAATAAAAAAAAAATCCTTTCGCTTTAGTGGTATACGCCGATCACATTACACTTCAGATGCACTCTTCTATTTCATCCAACCCAATTTATTCTATGATTAACCTCCTCTCTAACCTATTAGAAGATGGGAAAAAAAAAAAAGCAGACAAGAAAAACAAGATAAGTCTAGTTAAAGTCTTCAAGTCGTGTCATCTCATATATTGCTGCTTATACAGTAGGTGAAGGAGGATACAAAGTACGATGGCTGATTTTGAGTTGGTTGCATAATACATGAAATTTTATGCCAGTCTCATTCTCATATAGGAAAATCGTGAGAAAAAGATCTAACAACCAAAATGAAACTTCCTGGAAATAGAAAATGCTTACTGCAAAAAATATGAGGCTAAGCGACTTCCACAAGATCTCAAGTGGGTTTGAGAGCTTCTTAGATGCCTGCCATACAAAAAGTAGGAACATTTATAACATCTTGCTGCTGCAGAAACAGAGCTAATTATTTGTGCCTGATAGTGGTACAGATCTGAGTGATGTGTCCACCAAAATTTTATGATTTTCCTCTAAATGTAGTATTAAAACACCCACACCAACAGAGGTACTTGATGAAGGTCCGTATAACATAAGAGGCGATAAACAAGGAAAACCTTCACTAGCTCCTCTGCTTCAGCGAACTCATCCGGCTCCGAACTGCTTTTAACACCGATTTTATCGGTCTCCGATGGAAGGTCCCACGCATCTTTAATTGCTTTGAGGCCAAAAAACATCAATAGAGTTACAGCTGCATATTCTCCAATTGGCAATGCTGTTTGGTGGTCAAAGAACGTGGTAAATAAGTATCTTTCAAAAAGTTACCAGATAAATTGAGATGTTCACTTCTGCAACTATAATGTTTTAAAACTAATGTTCAAAACTTACACATATTTGGTGAGAAAGGAAGATTACAGGAACTACAACTTACTTGTTTTAAATTGAGCAGGTAATGAATGAAACATCCGCCCAATTATGACCGATAGGACTGTCATAAATGATAGAGCACCCATTGATCCCAAAAGAACCTGATCATAATTCCAAGCACGTAGCAAACTATTATGTAATCTATTGTGCTAGTTAATAGACTTTGTCAAACAATTTGAAACAGCACTTCTGAATATATGTTCTGAAGTTCATATTATTTGTAGTTTCAAATCTGAGAGTAAAAAGAGACAACTCGACACCATCGAGAATTATCAAATGAAAAAGAAAAGATAAACTAAAATAAAAAAAGAGGCCCAGATGTAGAATTTCTGGACAAATTCAATTGATCAAACTAGTAGATATTCTGGACAGTAATATTAGTTTGTTCGACTCATTTGTAATTCCTAAGAATAATTAGTGCATGAATATCCATCCTCACCACACATGCAGATACTGAAAGTCTAGGACAGGAGATCATACCAGTCCCTTTTCATATTGCATGGCCAATAACGCAGCAATGAAAAATGTCTGATTAAAGAAAAAAGAAAACAATCACAACTTAGTTAAATTCAAATTTACATGTAAGCTAAAATGCAGTAAAAGAGAAGCAAATTTTAGTTGGAAGAAGGAAAATGATGGATTAATTGACATGAAATCAAAAATAGCAAGCATAACATAATCTTTGAAAAAACATTTAGTAGTAGATGTAATCAGTTCTGACTGAACTCAAATGTCTTAACCTGGTTTTCTCCAGCTAAGTAATGGTTGCCATATTACTTACCTAGAAGCATATCTGCAATAGAAACATGAATTGGGAAAATAAGGTTGAGATATAAAATTTAAGGCCTCTAATTGTTTCGTAAATGTCTACCCTAACGATTGACATTAAAGCTTAGAACATAATTTGATTTATTTATTTCAGAAGGCAAGAACATACTGGCGAATGAGGTAGGATTTTCCTATTCCAGAAACAACTCGATGTGCCAGTCCAAGAAAGTGCGTGTTGGTTTGTTATGATTCACCTATGTGAGTTTGTTATTCTTTCCACCTTCACGTTAAATTATGACGGTGCAAGCATATGAGGTATGAATCCACTAACCGACAAGAAATATTCTGTCATGTGGGTTTTTCTTTGACTATCTAAGAGCTATAACGAAAGACAACTCGTGATATACCTAGAACACTAGGACATTTAAGTAATACTATACCCGATTTTCAAGGTTTCCTCATAATAACTCTCACTAACCGTTAGTGAAATATGTATGCTTACAATACTACCATCATAACAGTTGTTTAGCATTTGCATCGATGAGGATCAATAACACAAAGCCATTCACTTTGGTTGCATCATAACTGGCAATGCACTGACACGACCCATACTAAATAACAATGAATTCAAACAAATCACTGTCACTGCTAGATCACTTACCTTGTCCCCAATTTCTGAAATAAGTATTAACGTGAACGCTGCAGTGAAGCCTGACTTTGAAATTGCTGCTAGGAGTGATGAAGGTCCTCCCTTAGCAAAAGCAATCAGTAAGAATACTAAAGCACACCCCAATAGCACAAGAGCTATAGATAGAGGATAAGGAATTTGATTAGGAGGCTTCTCCCTGCCAGTCATAGAGAAAAGAACTACATATGAGTATAATCCATATTAACAACCTCTAGCATGGTTGGTACTCTCCACCTCTAAGACAGACAGGTGCTCAAGCCTTGCTCATAATATGATTACCGATTAGTAGGATAATAAGAAGAAAGCAAGGTACTAATAGTTGAGGATAGCTAATTATTAAAAATAATTTCGTTCTTCTACCTTCTCTTTAAGACATCAACCAGAAGGAAACTACTTGCCTATGATGTTTGCAGCTGATCCGACTACAATTCTCCATGTTTTTTTTCCTTCAATAAAGTCTTTTTTATTAGTTGAAAACTAGGGAAAAAAACTTGAAATAAGAAAAAATTGTCAAATTTATCTTTATTTAACATTGCTTAAATCCCAATTACTCACTCCTATTTGTCAGACAGGAAATATTAAGCTGAACGACAAGTGTTATTATCCAATAACGCAAAGCACACTCCATTAGAGAGTAATTGAATGGAACTTTATGCATCGCACATTTTTTTCCGTTGTCGAGACAAATATGTATTTCCATTAAGAAATGTCCAAACTTGTCAAAATTCATGATCTAAGCAATACACTGTTCACATGTAGTTCATTGCATACCAATTACAAATTTACAACTCTCTTAAAACCCAAACCCAAACCCTGGAGCAAGTGCTATGGGTACTTGAAGCATTATGAAGAACCGACATAATATAATAGAGAAGATTGTGGTTCTTCCCTAGTATTACACACCCTGATATACAACTAGTAATAAGAAAAGCAAATTAAAAATTCTGATCAAGAAATTTCTAGGGTCATGATATAAATCAAGCAAAGACAAAATGGTGCAACGTTTAGTATAACCTACTTTTTACCATTCTCTACACCTTATTTCAAATGCAGTTCTAATTCGTCTAACACAACTCACAGTTTTGAAGAACTATCACTTGATGGACCCTCGACTGAAAAATCTCGGTTATCATTTTCATCTCGCCTTTCATAGCCCCCAGATCCGATTCCAACATTGGATGCATGTACTCTGATTCTGTTGCCGGCCAAATTCAACCTTAACCCAGCTCTACATTGTACTGTAAAAAAGAAAAAGTGTCGCAACATTACTGTCATATCCCCAAAAAAACAAAAGCATGAAAACTACATATAGTTCATAGACAGTAGGTAAAGTTGTAACATGAGCTACTGAAATTTCACTCCTGCCGTCCCAAAAATAGTAGCCACTAGAGTGGGCAAACAGATTAGGGAAAGGGAATGGTTTAAACTAAGCTTCTCTTGTACTAGGTTGGTTTTTACCTCTCTTGGTTGGGAACATGATTTGATGAATGACAAAATCCCAAAATTTTGGACACCATTTATTTGGGAAAATTAGAACCATTAGTGCTTGAGTTTTTAAGCTCAAACTATTTTTGGTTTTTGTAATTGATCAAGAACAAGAATTGAGAGAGAGAGAGAGAGAGAGAGAGAGAGAGAGAAGAGAATCAAGCGTATTATTACTCAAAACATAATAGGTTGGGTACTTAATAGTTTACTTATCCTAATCCTACACTACTAAGGAATACCAAATCATATACTAAAATGGAAAATCAATATATTACTCTTTAACACTCCCCCCCCCCCCCCTCAAGCCGGATACATGTTGATCATGACCAGTTTGTTACAAATATAATCAACCCTAACATGATAAACACCCTAAGTAATTAAACCAGTCAATTGATCTTCGGTCAGTACATACAATGGAGTAATCAGCGTCTCTTGGATCTTCTCACACACAAAATGAAAGTCAAACTCAATATGATTGGTCCTCTTGTGGATAACTGGATTGATGGAGATATGAATAGCAGCTTGTTATAGCACCACAACACCATTGGTAAAGCAACCTCAAATCTAATTCACGTGATAAAGTGATGAACCCACATAAGCTCT
Source organism: Lobelia cardinalis (assembly GCA_028566635.1). Classification (NCBI taxonomy): domain Eukaryota; kingdom Viridiplantae; phylum Streptophyta; class Magnoliopsida; order Asterales; family Campanulaceae; genus Lobelia; species Lobelia cardinalis. The sequence continues at coordinate 2,880,737 of JAOWAN010000054.1, read as the reverse complement.
TGATTAGTCCGAGCCATTGCACGATTTCACTCAACCTCACCAACATTATGTTGGCGATATATTTGTAACAATATCATGTTGTCGATTTCCTATCCAATCAATATTGGAGAAGGCCTATATTCAACTATGCCCATGATTGGCAAACCAACCTCTACATGGTGCAGCTTCCAAATATATCACTTTCCGGACTAATGCATTCCGATGTTTAATGGATGTCTTTGCCATAACTGACTTACCACGCTCACAGGAAATGCAATAAACGGGTGAGTTACTGCAAGATGATTAAGCTGACCAACCAATCCACGGTACTGCTCCAAGTCTTGAACAACTCCCTTTCACTCACAACCAGCTTTTCACTGGGATCCATCAGGATATTTAGGTTCCTTTTACTTAAGTATTTTGCTGAGATCGAACATGTTTGAGAACTTAGTTTTATTTTTATTTTCAAGAATAACAGTCATCAATATCAACGCGAAAGAAATGAAGTGAAGAAGGATAAGGATGAAGCTAGAAGTTTCACGGGTAGGGCCGGCTCTGAGGGTGTGCACGATGGGGCCATCGCTAAGGGCCCCAAGGTGCCCAAATTTTTAACTCCATTAACATATAAGAAGTATTTCTTCCATTCCAAAAAAAAAAAAAAGTCTCACTATTCTCCTTTGTTTGTTTTAAAAAAATAGTTATACATATTTATCTATTTTGTCGGATAAAAGAAAAATATAATTGAATAGAACAAGAGGATAAACAAAAAAATAACAAAACAAAAATGGTACACGGAATATTGTTTGGCAGCTCTCCAATCTCTAGACAAATCTCCCGACGACAAAACCCGGAAAGCACCAAAACTCAGAGCTCAAAGAGAAGCTTGCACAATGATCTCCCACAAAAGCGAGAGCGATGTTTCTCGATTTCCGAAGATCCAAAAATTTCAATTCAAATATCCCACATCTTTCTAAAAATGGCACATCCCCATACCAATGCATTTCTCGAGCGACTAAAACCCAAATGATTAATCATGCAAAATTCTCCACACAGCGAAGCATAATGCAGATTTCACAATGCACCCCAAACAACTTGCCCAGAGACTTCAAGTCATAGGGCAATGCACGAACATATGTTCATAGGACTCACTAGCTTACCAAGTTAAGTGTATTTTTACGCACTTATTTAGGACTCTTTTCCATACCTAAGTGCGTTAGTTTCGAGCACTTTATTGTGTTTTGATATGTGTTTTTAGTGTTGTGGTAATTACAGGGGCCTAAGAGCAAATCTAATGAAAGTACAAAATGCAGGGGCTGAACTGTCAAAAATGAAAAAAAGCTGAAAAAAGGGGCCAACGTCACAACACTATATTGGCGTCCCAGCGCCCAAGCCAGATCCCAGAAAGCCAATTTTGGAAATCGTATCTTTTGGCAATCCTTTCACGATTAGGACTCTTGAAGGTCGGTTTTTGCTTTCTGGGATCTGGCTTGGGCGCTAGTACGCCGGCCCCTTTTTTCAGCTTCTTTTCATTTTTGACAGTTCAGTCCCTGCATTTTGTACTTTCATCAGATTTTCTCTTAGGCCCCTATAATTACCAAAACACTAAAAACACATATCAAAACACAATAAAGTGCTCGAAACTGACGCACTTAGGTATGAAAAAGAGTCCTAAATAAGTGCGTAAAAATACACTTATCAAACTCCCCCAAACTTAAGTTTTGCTAGTTCCGAGCAAAAACAAAATAAAACTAACAATTAAAAATTAGGACTCTAAACTATCACAATAACTTAACTCACGAAAATG
>JAOWAN010000054.1:2867838-2878854 GCA_028566635.1 Lobelia cardinalis | reverse complement strand
TAAGTAACATTTTTAATTAATGTTACTTTTAATTTCTTATTTAATTAAAACTCCCCGGTTAACCCCTTTTTTACGGGGGTCAAAAATGGGGTGTCTACACTAATCCATCGTCCTCTTTTCACCCCTCACCTCTCGTCTCTTCTGCGAGCTTTGTCCCCCGCTCCCCTGGGTCCCCTTCTAGTTCCAATCGCTACAACCTAGTGCCACTGCCCTTTTGCCGGCGCCGGTACTGGTAGCCCCTGTTACTTCGTTCTCTGTCACTTGGTACGCTACCATGCTCCCCTCCATCCTCCTCCTCTTTGTGGTGTGCGCCCCCGCCTATTTGTTTTTAAAATTGTATGCCAAGATATCATGTTCTCGTGCCCCTCTCAACCCACCATCTCCCCTTCTCCGATCTGCCCTCACCACTCCCTTCCCCCCTCTCGTTCCTTCTCTTTCTCTCACTATAAATCTGGTTCTTCTCAGATATATCTCGATCGCTCTCTCTAAGGCAAAACCAAAACCCAATAATTTCCATTCTAGTATCCGAGGATTAAATCAAAGCCCAGCTGTTCTAAACTTGCTTGGTCTCATTAAAGAGTCGGAATTAGAGATCTGCAGTTTTAATTTCGAAACTTGAGTTTGTTTATTTATTTCATATTGTTTAGTGGTTTAAAAATCATTATTTCTTCATTTCCGCGGTTGATTTAGAATGTGCAACTGCTCTCAGTACAGATCTGTTATGATTTTGTCATGGGTTTTTTGTGGATTTTCAAAATGGTTTGCAAATTGAGCAATGGAGCTTCTGGTTTGGGGTTGGTGGTGGTGGTGGTGATGACGGTGGTGGCGGCGGTAGAACCGTAGTGGTGGTGATGGTGGTGAGGATGATCTGTGGTGTTTGGTGGTTTTTTAAGTTATTTGTTTTGGGTTAGAAATTATATTAAAAAAATTAATCATAAAAATTTAAGTATTTTTTGTAATGGAGGGCAATAGTGTCATTTTATTATTTTTTTTCTCAAATTGATTGTCCACCTAAGCTCCAACTAAGAGCCACGTAGGATAATTTGTCAGTCAAACTGGTCAAAATTGGAGGAAGAACTAAATGTGGTACTTTTTAAAACACTCAAGGATGATAAGGGGTAAGTTTGAAGGATAGGGACTAAAAGGCATACTGGGTCAAAGGTCAGGGACCAAATGGGATATTTTCCCGCTACTTATCTAAAAAAAAAAATTTGAGACTGCAACCCCGGCAGTCCCCCACCGACCATGCCCTGAGCCAACATGGAGGAGGTAAATCGCAGGATGTGCATCACCGACGCCAGGGTGGAGAGCTAACGAATAGGCCCAGAGCTCTTAACCCTTAGGTCACTCCCACTTGTAACATAGTCAATTTCACCTTGCGGAAAATCAAACCCTGCACACTACTGCGCTGAGCCCTATCCGCCCTTCCCTTTGCCACCGTAATATATGCCCTGGGCGTAAGAACTACTTATCTATATTACATGGAAAGGTGTATCACTGTAGATAAACAGTGAAATACCCTTTCCATATCCACTTGAACAAAAAATGATCAAAAAGAATGAAAGGACATGATAAAACATATTTTTACTGACTTTTGATGTTTTTTTTTTTGAAATTTTTATGCCTATTTATGTCTACATATTTATGAACTCAATAAAAAATAAAACAAAAATACACTTTTAATTATTTGTATTTCGTACTTTTGAAACAAATATTAAATTAATTAAAATATAGAATCAAATTAATATGCTATTCATATCTTTTAATCTAATTGTGAAAAAATATATGTTAAATTTTGTATTCTCAATGAAAAAGAATGTGTAAAACAATGTGATTTAAGTAATTTTAATAAATTAATTTTTATAAATAATAATAATGAATTTTAATATTAATTAAACATTTTTTTAAATTAATTAATTTAATTCTGTGCCCTCGGGCACGGGTTATTTCTAGTGCTTTATATATTATGTAGCTCGATTGACATCTATATTACATGGAAAGGGGGGTATCACTGTAGATAAACAGTAAAATACCCTTTCCATCTCCACTTGAACAAAAAAAGACGAAAGGACATGATAAAACATATTTTTACTGACTTTTGATGTTTTTTTTTTTTTTGAAATTTTTATGCCTATTTATGCCTACATATTTATGAACTCAATAAAAAATAAAACAAAAATACACTTTTAATTATTTGTATTTCGTACTTTTGAAACAAATATTAAATTAATTAAAATATAGAATCAAATTAATATGCTATTCATATCTTTTAATCTAATTGTGAAAAAATATATGTTAAATTTTGTATTGTCAATGAAAAAGAATGTGTAAAAACATTGTGATTTAAGTAATTTTACTAAATTAATTTTCTAAATAATAATAATGAATTTTAATATTAATTAAACATATTTTTTTAATTAATTAATTTAATTTTGTGCCCTCGGGCACGGGTTATTTCTAGTTAATTGTATAGGTTTTGGTCACTTCGTCGATTTTTCATCAACTCCCTCGATCACTAAATTGATGTATATAAATATATATAATCTACTTTTGGGCAAAGTTAATATCACTATTTTTTTTAGGAGGTTAGCATTTTTTTTCATATATTTTTTCTATTTATATTCTCAATTTTTTATTTTTTAATATTTATTTAAGGGATAAAAGTGTCAAGTCGTGTATAGAAAAATATGTTAGAGAATCAATAATTATTTGAAAAGTAAACATGCAATGATTAGAATATTGATTGAGACATGATTGAGATGATGATTAATTCTCTAACATATTTTTTAATAAACAATTTGGCAATTTTACCCCTCAAATAAATATTAAAAAAAAAACTAAAATGTGAGGATATATATAGAAGGAAAAAATAGAAACAATGCTAAACTCCTACAAAAGATAGGGATATTAGTTTAACTCATTACTATTCATCTATATACTCCTACACATAAATATTATCACACAATCAAATCAAATATATCACGTCATAAAATTAATGTCAATAAATATTTAAACTCCAACCATACTCTCTCTCCTCCATGAATCCTCTATCTTATTAGTCACTTTTAGACAAATGTCCATTTTCAAACCATCTTTCCAACTCCCTCATCACTACCGCTCTTCCAACCACCTCCACCGGTGCCATTCGCTTCAAATTAAAGAAACTTAACTCCACAGTTATTGGTGGAGTATTCCTATAAAGAGAAGGGAAAGGGAAACCTCGTGTTTAACTCACATATCCTCATCTTCCTACCTCTACAGTTCCCTTGTCCAGGCGTACACCCAAAAAGTGCCATTTAAAGAGGAAGAAAGTCATCGACCGAGAATCAAGTATTTTTTAGGGTAGTGGTTATAACGACGAGTGTTCTTCAGTCGATCAGCAGAAGGTATATCCTCTATTTCAAGATTGTAGCAAATTTATATGGTCATACTTCAACAACATCTTTATTATATAGGATTCGGGTTGCCCATGATTGTACGACACATGGTCCTTTGCAACATGCGTATACCTAACTTTTGATCTCAAATGGGTTTTGACATCATTGTTATTTTATTTTTATATACTGTCTTCATTTGTCCACAATACCCTACCTCTAATGAATCCCCATAGTTCGCACATAAATTAATCGCTCTCATCCCCTGATCCATAAATGTCGTGTTTACAAAACAATGTCGGTCAAACCATGCTTCAATGACAGCTATATATTTGGCGATGTAGGTCAGTCCTCGCAAGGACGCTCATTGTCTCCAAGGGAGCATCCTTGCTGCATATCTGCATTAATAGAGGAACCAGGTGAATAGTTCTTTACCAATTTGGTGACACCTCAAATAGAAGCCATAGGGGTTCATTCTACAATGTCGATGGCCACATTTTTACGAAGGAAATGACAGAATTCATACTAGAGGCAATGGTCAACGAGGTTGAAAATGGACGTCCTAATGGAAGAATCTTCCATCAAAGTGCGATGTCCGGCATCTTCGAAGCCCTGGTTAAGAAATTCAATAAGCTCGTTAGTTTATGAATTTGAAAGAAGATGTACATGTTTGGGTTGGAACCATCAATTGGATACCCTAATCTCATCGAAATGATGGGAGAACTATATGAAGGTCTGTGATGGTTCGTTCTTTTATTATGAGTCTTCCTTCACTTGTATCATATATGTATAGTTATTATCCACTTTTAAACTCTTAAAACTCTACTTATTATGTTTGATAGGTTAACAAGGGCAACTATAAATTTCAATAATACAGTGCCACTCTCTTGAGTCATTTTTCTATGACGTATCATAAACTGCCACAATGTTATCCTAAACAAATGCTCACTTTTGGATGGTAAAAGGTAGGGTTGAGTTCTATACTTTTCATATCATTCAAAGTTCAATCCAGTCACGAGAGTATAAAAACTCAAGAACGGGATAGAACAAAGGCAGGGTAGCAGCAGCGTCAGAGTTTCAACCAAAGCTTCAAGTATGGAAATTCTCTTCTATCTATAGACAATGTCTGCAATCGGAGGACTTCATCGACACTGCTCATAGGACACTTGTTGGCTGCTGAGTCGAGTTGTTGAGAATTTCGTAACAAATTTTATCTTTATGTGCTGTCATTCGATGGATAGAATTTATGTCGATTATTGCATTTGTATTGGGCTGTACAATTGCTGATAAGTGTCCTTGTATACGTTACTCCTTCTAGAAGATATTTGAATTCAAATCTTAGGGAGAACGTTTAAGAAAATTATGCGAAAGCGAATCACTCTCAAACGGAATACTTCGTCGGCAACCTTTAACGTGTAAGAAATGAACATAATACTTCATTGTTAAGGCTTCTGGCAAAGGACTTGTAGGTATAAAATGGCTGATTTGCCCTAAAAAAGAAAATGGGCGGATACTTTCATGTTATAAAGCCATGAAAAAGTTTGTTTATAAGTATATAATTGTAGAATATCTATTTATAAATGTGAGATTGAATACGCGATAAATAGACATTATATTAAAAATAATTTAGACAATTAATCAAATTTAAAAAGAATAAATCCCAACACCATTAAGCTTTTAAGAATTATATGAACCTAAAATTCATCTTATCGCTCGGTCACGCTTAGGTTTCAACTAGTTTGTTTGATTTAGCTAACATGTATTGCCTTACGGTTAGGTTTAACCTATATTTTATCATTGTATCATTGATTCAAGAAATCATTTGCAACTATTATTCGAAGAAAAGAACATTCATCCTATCAAACAAAACTAGAACATGAATCAAATAGGAAGTATTATTTTAATAGCATAATTGTAGTCGAGATTTACTTTCAACTCATAAAAAAATATATTAGTTTCTCATGAATTACAAGAAAGATCTAGAGATATGGTTATTGATAATGTGTGTGTATTATATGTGCTCTAGATGTGTTACAAAAGATGGTGAAAATGTCTTGAAATAAGTATTACAAGAAAGCCCAAAACCTAAGTCAAAACTCTAAAATATACGAAATTCGAATCGCTAAACATAATGGGGGTCGCGGCCATGACCTAGGTACCATAAAAAATTCTGTCTTTTACCTCTTTTGCACTTCACCCCCCCGATCTTCGACAAGTTTGCGCAGTTTGCTCATTTTTACTTTAAAATGCCTCAATTCGCGTACTTTAACTTCAAAACCCTTGTTGGACATATTTTATACAAAAACAAATACACCAAGCATAAAATTCAATATAAACAAGTCAACATAGCTATAAAAATAGCACAAAAAAATACATTTTTGCGCTATCACAAGTCGAGTAGATACTTAGCAATAATAGACACAAGAAATGAGAATAAAAGTTTTAATAGTGTTAGATTTATTTTTTCAAACTAAGTTTCAAGTCAAGATCTTTTTGATTGAAGGTATGATGTAAACTTTGAGGAACATGTAAGTAGGGCTGTAAATATGGGAAGAGTTGTATTATCTGAATTTAATGTGGAACATGATATGAGGAAATGAAAACAGTGAATAAAATGGAAAGTACGCTCCGAGCATTAAATGTATTATCTGAATTTAATGTGACCAATGAGACCTAATTCGAGTTGTTTGTGAATATAAATGAGTTGAATTCTAACAAGTTGTTCATGATTAAACTTATTGTACAAATGAGTCGATCTCAAATAACTCGGCTCTTAAATGAACACTAAATGTTAACGTAGAACACGATATATCAAAATCTTGATCCTCATAATGCGAGTTAAATCAAGTTTGAATTCAAACAATTTAATTTGTTGAACAACCATCGTTGGAGAGCTTTCATATTTATCACATTCCCTAAATAGTTTGGATTTTGAAATTAATTTTGGATACGAACAATATGGCAAATATGTAATGTGAACTACAAAACATAATTTTGGAAGTGGTTGAGTGTATCAATTATTTGTATTGGTGGCGATTGGAGCAAATACTTTATCTACAATGGAGAAAGTAATTGAAAAAAATGGAAATTTTAACTGTGTTAGATACATATTTTCAATTTCTTACAATCTTATCCTTTATCTTATCACAATACTTTTTTCAAAGTTTCTTATCCTTTTTTAAAAAAGAAATTGATTAAATAAGATAATCGAAAGTAGCATCTTTTTGAATAATCATCGATGTGGAATGTACAAAAATAAATATTTGACTCTCTTTAAATAATTATCGATATGGGGCATAAAAAAATATTAGGAGTATTCACATAAAAGATTTTGATCGAAAGTGTGAAGTAAAAAATAAACGGGTATATAGGATAGGAGATGTGAGTAAAATTGTACTCAATCCAACATAAGGAGGGAATGAAAAACTTTCACTATTAATTTAATGGCCAAAAGAACGAAAAAAGGTAGGTGGAATGGAAAGTTTATTTGGAGCATTACGCTCCTCTCGTTCTAGTGAGATTTTACTTTAAGTTGTTCACCAACATAAATAACTTGCGTTCGAGTGAACTGCTTGAAGTTAATCTTGTTCAACGAACAAATAAATCTCGAACAACTCAAATTTATATCTGAAAATTGATGTGAAATATAATCTCCACTCGAATCAAATTTAGAAGGTTGAAAATAAATCAAATTAAATAATTTGGTTCATCGAACATGGCAAGGAAGTTTTCATATTTAAATCCATTCCCCAAACATTTCCATTTAATTTACAATTTCGAATACTAAAAGATTGCAAAATGGAAATATGAACTAAGGGGGCAGGGAATCATTCCTCTAAGGCAAAAGTTAAAAAGAAAGAAAATGAAAAGCAGCCCAAAATTTGACATCCCCTCGTTACCACCCAAAAAACCCTTCCCTTCCCTGAACCAATGTTGTTGATAATCTAGCCACCAAAATATAAAAATACACAAAATCACAGACAGAAGAAGAAGAAAAAAAGAACAGAAAAACACCCACCCACCCACCACACCCAAACCAAACCTCCCGTTTCCTCTCAATAAACCCTTTTTTCTTCTTTGACTCAGAAAATGGAGGCCATGGACCCAACTGCTGCATGCTTGTTGATGGGAGACGACCTTTTGGACTTCTCTTTAGACGACGAAGACGAGGATGACGACAAAACCAAAGTAGCAGCTCCTCCTTCTTCTTCCATGGAGGAACCCTCCAAACCCATTTGCAGCCTTGTTGATCAAACCCCTTCTTTCCCTGTAAGTTTTACACGTATTTTGCATGTTTTCCTACCAACCCATTTCCGGGTTGTACCTGACTGGTCGATTTTGGATGTTTTCCGGCGAGAATCGGCCAGAATCGGGTTTATTCCGAGTCGACTCGGTCCGAGTTGGAACTGAGTCGTTTTAGTTGCTTGTTTATTTTAGCGTTTTAGAAGCAGAGTGTCGGGTTCTGAAGTGATGGTTTGTTTGTAATTAAAACTTAAAACGGAGGGCAAATTTTAAATGAAACGGCACAAGGATAGTTTATGGGGTTTGGATTTGGACCGTTTGGTGTTGACTTGAATGAACGGTCTCAGATTTTCTCAAGCTGAGACTCTAATCTGTTTAGTTAAAATTACAATTTTGCCCCCGGAAACCCTAAAGGGCTCAAGTATCCCACAATAGTCAATAAATGCTTCCAAAGGGTTGTTTTGTCATAAAAAAAAATTTCAACACTATACTCGGTTATTTTTTTAATGTGCATCATTTCTCATGTGCACACTATATTTTAACCTTAATTAAACACTTATTTAAACAGTATTTTATGTGTATATTTTGTCTAATAATTATGCCAATGCGACAGGAAAACTTTGACTACAGTATGGCCATTTGGGAAACAGGCCAAATGCTGTCTTCAATTATTCAAATCATGTGGGTGCCTCCAATTATTCAATGAATATCAGAGATCAAAATATGCTCATTTATTAAAATGCCCTTGATGTTGGTATGAATTAAAACACACCATTTTTATCATATTTGGAATTTAAGCAATAAGATTTGAAAAAAACGATTCAATAAGGCACCCGTAAAACAGGTGGGCTTCCTGGTTAACTCAACTGAGTTAAGACTGAGTCAGGTTTCGTCCCTTGCAGGAAATCGTGGAGGAAGAATTGGAATGGTTAACGAATAAAGATGCTTTCCCTAAAGTTGAAACATGTCTGGACCTTTTATCTGACCCTTCCGGCATTATTCAGGATAAGCAGAGTCCAATATCAGTGCTTGAGAACAGTACTAGCTGCAGTAATAGCAATAGCACAATTACCAACTGCTGCGGCAGCCTTCAAGTTCCTGTAAGTTATCCTGTTCGGCCTCGTTCCAAGCGCAGACGGAGGAGGCGAAGAGGATTTCCAGAGTTGCCTAGTCAGCAGTGCTGGTGGTGGAACCAAGAAAATATTGTGAGGGAGCAGGAGGTCCTGTCTCCTCCGCTTCCTCGACCAAAAGCTGCCAGCGCCATTGGTAGGAGATGTCAACATTGCCTAGCTGAGAAGACTCCACAATGGCGAGCTGGCCCAATGGGGCCAAAGACTCTGTGCAATGCCTGCGGGGTGCGCTACAAGTCGGGGCGGCTTGTGCCGGAGTATCGCCCAGCAAGTAGTCCTACGTTCTCCAGTGTATTGCACTCAAATTCTCACAGGAAAGTATTGGAGATGAGAAAACACAAGCAGCTGGGAGCTACGATGGTAAGCGAAGCCTGTGGATATAGCGTAGGTTAGTCGTGAGTACTTTTCTTGTTTTTTATTCTTTCTCATTTTTTTTCCTGACTCCATTTATCTCCAGAAATAGTTTGATTAGGTTTGTTGTAATGGTCTAGAGTTTAGTGAATCACATTTTGTTTGCTTGGACCAAAATCAATTTGAGTGTTGGATTTAGTTTTCTTAGTTTCACAGTTGATAGGGGTAAGAGAAACCCCTAGAAAATTTTCCTGGCTTTGTTGCTTAGTTGTTTTCTCCCCTGGATTGGCTATGATGAATATTTTGGATTTTAGATTACAGATAACTGGTTTGTGGTTCGACTTTTCGGAAAGAATTTTTGTTATCCGAGTTAACTTAGAATTGATGGTTAGTTGGCATGTCCCTGGCACCCTGCTAATTATGTTTTAGGGCCCTTGATTTACATATTTGCGAGTACCTCTATTACAAATTCAATAATTTGTGTTTTATTGTTGGCCGTCTGAATTCAAATTAGAATTTGATGCAATTTTTTCAACACTTCTTGCTTCTGAATATGCGCATCATGTATTACAAAATGTGCAAGTAGTTGATCTTAGGGCACATTGGGTTTGAGGTGTGAACTCAGACAGGCTGGTGTTAGGATCTTTTTCAGTTTGTAAGTTGATCTTAGCATCCATTCTATGGTATATTTGAGACTTTTCATGATTAGGCCTGGGTTCATGCTTGGTGGCATGATAATGACAATTGACTCACCAGTGATGTTGACCCAACTGACCGAGATTTTGGTAGCTTAAGCAAGAGATTTCAAGTTTGAGGCCTTGTGTATGCAATAACCATCGTAGAAGAGGTACCGTGTTCAGCGGTAGAGAGCACCATGAGGGATTAATCTCAGCCTCTCAGGTAGACTTGAGGACTTTAAGAAAAATAAAAAATAAAAGGAAGGGATTAGTCTCAGGTGGGCTTGAGGATACTTTGGGAAATCAAAAAGAGAAAAAGGAATGAAACAAAAGATATGGGAATTGAGTCTTTGATGGCACATGAATTCAGTGTGGAGACAGCCGGTGAGATTAAGGGCCAGATCAGGAATCAACTTTCGTGATAGATCGTAGTAGATGGTACTGTAGAAAATATGAGATGGAGTAGAAAAGTTTTTTATAAAATGTCAATTTTGCCCTTCTTATTAATTAGCCTTCTTGACAGTTCTTGTCTGCCACATCTCTCTCTCCCTCAGAAACATCCCATCCCCCACCTCTCTCTTCTCCCTAAAATAAACCCAACAATCCCATACCCTATCCACATCAAATCGAAAATACCTAGGTCTAAGGCCATCGCGGAGGATGAAACCTATATCTTGTCCTGCATTGATCATATTTTGAACGGAAATTTTTATTTTTAACGACCTGCTCATGGAGGTTATTGTTGTACCCAATCAAACAAGAGCAAAACCACCACAGCTCAGATCCCCAATCTTCACTACACACTGTCGAACCCAAAGAAAATCCAAGACAGCTCACGTAGGTTATTGTTGTACCCTGTTTTCGAAAGCAAACGTGACCTATTTTTATGCAAGATAGACCTATAATCAAAACAGCTAAAAAATGGGGAGATAAAAACGTGTTCTTACAACAAAACCCAGTTACCATTGAGAACTTCGACGACATCCATTGGAGCGGGAGTCGGATTCAACCCTTCCAACTGGGCCACCAACTCCAAAACCTTAGCATGTTCCTTTACAGAAGCCCTAAACCCCAATTCACTCCCATAAACTGTATCCACCAAACACCTCTTCACATCCTCAACCACGCTACTCTCCTCACTCGCAACAGCACCCTTAAACTCTGCCGCGGCGCCATTGCCATTAGTACCCCACTCGTCCTCCTTCTGCGAAGGATCAGACGTGGGTAGCTTCGTGAGTGGCT
>JAOWAN010000054.1:2846970-2858859 GCA_028566635.1 Lobelia cardinalis | reverse complement strand
GAATTTTCATCTCTTTTGGTTATATTGATGAACCCATTCATTTTAGTTTGTGGGTTTGCCTGTGGTTGGATCTATTTTCCAAAACTTGGTTCCAACGCTCCAGCTAAAATCCTCGCTCTCCTTGAGAGCTTGTCCACCAAGATCATCGGTGTCAACCTTGGGTGCACACCATATCACTAGCCGCATTGACGAATTGCTCGTGAAGCCGTTAACGAAAGTCGTAAACCATGCCGCTTGGTCGCCTGATGGGGGGCTTGAACATGGTGTAGGATGCAGGACAAAGAATGAGGAGAAATTTTTCCTTGTTTTTTGGGTTCTAGTTGTAGTACCAAAAAACGTGGCAGCGACCATTTCTATATAATTATGCGCAGAGTAAACCCCAACTGCAGGAATATACGTAGCACTACCTTCTTCTATTCACACCTTTAGTTTTACTGAAATCATAAAAACTTGCAGCATTTCGTTTATTGCTTACGTACCTACATTATCAGATTGTATTAATTTCGTACTAACCGGACATGTCAGTCGGTATTCTTTATGTCATTCGCTAAATTGGCAGTAGCTATTTAACTGCTTCCTAGTAGTGGTTGTCAATGATCGGGAAGACTGGAAGAGGTTGGGGTCCAATTGTACTCTTTACGATAGGTGAATTCATTTTTTATGTAAACCCATAATCCATCAACTCTAACCTGCCAGAGACACTGATCATCTGCACATTTATCGCTACGAAAATCCGTCACCGAGTTGAAGACATCAAATGTTCCATGAACATGAGGATCCAGGCTACTCATATCGCACGTGTTAATGACTGGTGCCTTGAAGCTGACCGGGGAGTCCCAATAGACAGTCTCGCCGTAGTCCAGAGACTGTATCGGGGTGGAAAATCCTTTGTTCGAGTAGCATCTGAGCGTCACGACTTTACCCTTCCCCATCATGTTCATGACGTTTATGTAATCTGAAGATATGTATATGGTGTCTGGGTTCACCAAAGAAGAAGATGTAATTTTGTATGTTGACAGTGCTAGGAATAGTATGAAGATACGAATATTTGATGGTGCCATATGACGTTATAATTCTGTTAATTCTTAGAGAATTATTTGTTCCCTGTAGATGTCTAGGCTGTTTATATACCCAAGATGTGTAAAGCATTGTTGTTCAGCTGTATAGTTGTTAGATCATTCATTTTCCGTGTCTAACCGATTCCTTAATAAGCTCAATAAATCTCAACTGATAAAGAACTTCGAGCTTTACCCACTATCTCACCTATTGGCTCAAATCTCAAAAATCTCTTCCCAATTCGAACTCTCACTCTGAAGTCGCAAATATAGCAAGATACTACACCACTCAAGTGTTTGGTAATTGAGATATGCTCCGGAAGCTCTCTTGAAAATGTAGATTATACTGAAATAGGTACTCTCTTCTCGTTACATATTACTTACATTATACGTTCAACATTTTAATGACCAAACGGCAAATAATATCACCTAATTTTGTCTACTTTTAGTAATTGAAATTTATCTAAGCCTCGGATCACGAGTCAGACATGTTACAATATTTGAATATCCTAACATCACACATATTTTATATATTTTCATTATTTTACTCCAATATTACCCAACATAACAAATAAATATCAAATACTTTTCATCTATTACCCCTATTCATACACTCTCATAAATCAATTCAAATCTTTCTCATCATATTTTCTCTCCTCTCTCCTCACATTCAAATCTTTCACATCACATTCTCTCTCTTCACATCACACTCAAATCTTTCACATCATGAGAGCAATTTAGTCTTTTATTTCATAAACTCATATCACTTATATTATCTCATATTCATATAGTGAGCAGTGCAATATTATCATATATCACTATATATCGCATTCCTGATCTGACCCTAATTCTGTCAGTAAATTAAGAGATAGAACTAATAAAATTTGTATCATATTCAACTTCATCCATTTTTTTTTCGGTTAACTCTGTTAAAGTTACCTATGTGTAGCGGTGAAATGAGCAATCTCATTGAGGTGAAAAATTTGCCTTTAAAACTCTTGCATGCCTTCCCACGCATGAACCGCTCTTCGTTCCAACAATTTCCCAATCTTTCCCCTTGGCCTTAGAATGTTAATTTTGATGGAAGTATGATATGAAAACATAATTTCAAACTCCAAAATTCTACCTGGAAATCGAGCATAAGTTGATGGCATCGTCAAGCTATAACAATGGGTAGGGACAGGAATAAGGCTAGTCGATCAGAAACACTAGATGAGATCATTCGGTGCGGCTAGCAGACTTCTGGACCTCAAGGAGTCTAGGACTGTAAACGAGCTTGGTCAATATGTGGACTCGATTCGACTAGATTCATTTAATCCGATTCAATTCGACTCGGATTGGTTTCATGAATCGAGCCAAACATCATTTTTCAGCTCGAATTGCTTTCATGAATCGAGTCAAACATCATTTTCAAGCTCGTCATATTTTTTCGACTCGACTCAACTTGCAAAGCTCGCGAACCGACTTGTAAAGGGCTCGACTATAATTTAAAAAGGCTAAGCTTATACACTTACTCTTTCCTCTAGTAAGTTTACCTGAGGGGAGAGGACAAATTTACAAGACCTGGAATTGCGTCTTCAAACTTGCCATCTTTTCTGGACGAATATGCCTTGATAGCCAATGCCACTGCACAACTGACAATGGTACAATTTCTCTTCTTCTGACAAGAACTAATGAACTAAACTCCGGTGAGACAAAAAGAAAGAGGAAAATCGATTTTTTTTCTGCTTACAACATTACTGAAGGGCACTCTACAAAATTTTGCATTCAAGGGATATCATTCGTCTTTTTCGTTCTTCGTTCCCCCTTGTGAACACATCATTAAAACAACTTCACATGCTGCCACAACTAAACACAAACCTAAAAACCCCAGAGAGTAACTTCGGTTGGTTTGTCAGCATCCTTGACCAGTAAGAACAGACAGGTATATAATCCAGCCACATGAAAAGAAGGAAGAAATACTTAATTCTTCTCAGAACACTCCTGCGGGACACTATACAATATTTTGCATCAAAATAATAGCATTGTTGGCTTTCTAACACGTGAGGGAACAGAATCCTACTTGTCAGCTAGGCTCGCCAATTTAGCAACCTCGTCTTCAAGGCGGGAAAAATGGGTCAAGAACTTGCCATGTAGTTCTTCAGAATCTAATTGAGTCTGCTGCCATAGGGAAAGTCCGTTAGCTATAACCTTCAAGCCACTTTGCAGTAACTCAACTCCCTTGCTAATTCCATCCGGAAGTTTTCTTCTCTTGCTTGCTGGTTTTTCTTCATACAACTCCATGATTTCAGTTTCACGTATAGCCTCTGTGTCAATGCTTGTAATCTTTTGGAGAATATCCTTGAGCAGTACACCATCTTTCACTAGCAAGGCAAGCTCTTCAGAAGTCGGAATCAGTTTAATACATGCCATTTCCTTCTCAAGGACTACCTTAAACTCGGACATAAATCTCTCTTCACTGGCTTCTGTTCCTGACTCCAAGTCAAATGAAAGAGCTGCATCTGGTGGCACGAATCTCCAGAGCTCATTACAGTTTGCGCGAGCAGAAAAATACGCGAATGCTGTAATTGCCAGATGAGAAAATGCCCAGTGTCGCTCTCTCAGTAACATGTGAAACAATGCCCATGCAGATGAACTTTTTGCATTACTATCGGTGTCTTCAAAGTCAGCGTGCCCAAGTCCAGACATGAAAGAAGCTAGATTTGGTTTGCATCGAAACAAATCAGAGTCTGAACTTGCAGACTCAGAGATAAAAAGCTTCTCAAGGTTCAAAATGACTTTTTCCATTTCATCGCATGCATATAGATGCTTCATGCTAGAGATGATCCATAAAGTTTCACCCAGAAGCCTGCGATACTGATACTTCTCGGAATCGTCCTCACAGTTGGTGTACTTGTGGATGATAGCAACTAATAAAGTTAATGTCTTTAATTCTGTATCAGCTATACTGACCTGGCTACAAAATGCAGGAAACTTTTCGAATTCAGTCTTAGAAGAAAACTTTGAGTAACCGGCGAGAACAACTGAATATATAAACGATACAGTTAGTTCACTGAAAGTCATTAGATGTGAAATCTTACCACTCTGGATTGAATAACGAGTTAATTCCTCCATTCCACGTAGAGTCCATGTATGAGAATCAATACATTTTAACAACAAAATAGTGCTTAACCTTAGATAAATATATATATACACACATACGCACACACATACATATATATAATGAAATCGTAAAGTGATCAGGATTCATTTAAAAGCTCAAAAAGTAATAGAGATATATTTTTAAACAATATTCTTGGAAGGGAAGGTAGGAAAACGGGAAATGAGAATAGTTGAGGGGACCAGAAAAGTATCAAAAGTTAAATTGTTATGCTGTGAGATTAGCCACAGTACTGAAACTGAAATTTGATAATCATTTGCATGACCTAGCAAAAACAAAATATTGAAGCGCATGTTTACACTTTTATCTCCATAGACTAAGAGCAGGTAATGCATGGAAAACTTACAGAGATTGCAAGGCAGCAGAGAGGGCAAAAACTGGAGCACCAAACACGCCGTAGGCACACTTTCTCAGTGAACCATCATCAAACCTCTCAAGGAAGTCGAAATATTCGGTTATGATTCTTTGTTGAGCAATACTTTTAACCTCCTCAGAGAGAGAGCTTAACGGAAATCCTTCCACGAGCAAGGCTATAAACATAGTTGACGACAACTCAGATCCATTAGTACCAAAGACGAAACTGAAAACTTGATCTGCTAGTGATTGTGAGCCGCAAGTAACAACCAAGCAGATTGATCTTGCAATTTTTCGAAGAGCACTACTAGGAATAAAAACTGATTCTGCAGAAGTTACAGTCCTCATTAAAGAGCAAAATTTATGAATGATGTCATTCACTAGATCCATCTCTGAATGGCGTATCATAAAGCACCAAAGTTCCATAACCATCTCCCAACAAAGAGGGTGTGGATGGAACAAATTTTCAAGTAGAAATAATTCTGTTTCCCTCCAAGCTGGAGTTGAAGAAACCACAATCATAAAGGTTTTGAGTGCGTGAAGAATCGAAGAAAACATGGACTCATAAGCTAATTCTTGTGCTTGACCAGTACCATGTAATACAGTAACTGGCAGAATGAGAACAAAAGAATATATATTTTCTTCAGGTAAAATATCGAAAAGCCATTCAAGCTTTCTGGCAATCGCAAGTCTCACATCATCATCCAGATCAGGAGCGCTTTTAAGCAGACTAAAAAATAAGTGGACCTGTCCAATCAACAATATCCTTGAGGCATGCATGGAATCACAACTTACAGAAAAAATTGCATCAATTGACTTAGTCCTGAAGTTACTACATGCATCCGCACAAAAATTCGAGCCAGCTCCATCACTAAACAACCAGTCCAGAATTTGGAATTTGTCCACTCTTTTCACTTGAGCTGAGCTTAACAGGGAGTTAAGGAGATGAAAGGATGTGGGCTCAAGGATTTCGGCCAATGCTTCACTTGCCAATTTCAGAAGATCTTCTAAACCCAGTGTGATTCGAAAGGTTGAGATCATAACAATGCAGAGTGCTATATCTTTGTATACTGAAAATGCTGGAATTGGGTAGTGGGAGATTATTCGTACTGCATTGATCAAGTAGAACTTTACTGGAAGGAAGATCCTTTTAGCTTCTGCGGCAGGAACTATCTCCATCAATGATGAAGACCATGTCAGAGCAGCACATCTCAAAGATCCATTGGCCAGTGATATCAAAGTCAGAATGATATCTGCTACGTTCAGCTTTACTGCTAAGTTTCCCTTGCCAAGCTGAAGCAACGAAACAACACCTTTCCATGCCATATTCAGTACAATGACCAGACTCCCACCATCATTAGCTGCAAGGATGCCTAACTCACATAAATTTTCAACTGTACATCGTGTTATATTGATAACATGGTTGACATCGTCAGCTACGTTACAATCTTTGTTGCTAGCATCTTTCTCAGTTCTTGAATTATGCAAATCCCAATTAATACCATTGCAATATAGGCTGCATAAACGTATTGCAGCACCAAGGACCACCTGTGCGGCCTTTAGTACTTCAGGGCCTAATGGATGGATTCTCTGTTCGGCCAACGACAAAAGCATATAAGAAGAAATTTCCTCGACTAGATAAACAATGAACAATACAAATTTTAAATCATAATGAACAAATCATGTAATAGTCAAAGAATAATTCATGTCTTTAATAAAATACTCCCAGATGTGATATGAATTGTATATCTAGGAAGTGCATGCGCAAACGGAAAAAATGTGCGACAATTAACACCTTAGATATGCTAGTTCATATGTATTGTCATCAGAGTAGGCTCTACGATTTTACAGCTTTATTTATGAGTACTAGTTTATCTTCTTCTTTTTTTTCTGTGATAACTAGCAAGAGAAATGGAATAAATTTTGTGATTTCCAAACTGATTCAAAAGTTTATGTGATATCACCAACTATGCTACTACATGGAGTATTTTCTCTTTTCTTTCTGTTGCTACTCTTTCCTATTTAATGTGATTTCCTCACATAATGTGTATGATTTGGTGATGACGGATGAAACAAGAAAAGATAGAAGATATCATGATAAAACAATCACATTACATTCACAAGAAAGACCTTGAATACCTTGACTTCTGATATCGAATCTTTTGTCAGATTTAAGAGCTCCAATACGGATTTCTCAACAATAACCATCAATTCCTTGCAAGTTGCAACAGGATATCTTGCCAATGCTGAAAAACTAGCAGCCGAGTAGCTCAGCACATCCAAGAGTAACTGAAAGAAGGCTTTCATGTGTTTAAAGAACGGTTTAGAGCTTTTGACACTTGATACATACATCAGCACGACAAAATCAAAACCATTTCATTTCTTGTAAGGTTTCATCAACTGAATTGAACACATACATCTAATCATCTAGCAGTAATAAAGTAACATCATATTACATGTGTCAGAATTTAAATTAAAAAAAAATGTCTTAAGAATTTCATGAAATCAAGCCTATAATTATATTAATGGAGGATGAAAACAAGCAAGCAAATGCAAAGAGGTAGCAGGTCATCAATCACAATTTGAAAGTGCCTCGGGAGTTAAAGCACGATTCAAGAGTGAAATTGAGCAAACCTTAGTGCTTTCAGTTAGTTGTAACTCGTTTAGAGGTGTTGACTATGTCCAAGCTCTCCGTAATCAGGTTTCTTTATTTAATCTCAAAATCTAGCGGAATGGATCGCACTGAAAGTGCACAGGAGTTCTCATTACGGCTGAATTGAATTGGCCTTGGATTAGCCTGCTCTATATCCAGAAGGACCATATTAGATTATTGACATTTTGTAAAATAATTGAAAATTTTGAGCACCCCACAAATTTATCATCACTCTGGTAAAAGTCATCATACTGAATGCATAATTACTGGATCGAAGTTGGAGACCACACCTTCCCAGATCCAGCTTCTTGTCTGGGACTGGAAGCTATTTAAACTTTGTTTTTCTGCACATCACAACCATGGAAGCTAAATTTTACAATGAGAGAATCAGGGAGGTGCAAGCAGGGGCCTGGCTTCTGTCTTGTAAGTGCATTCTGCGTCAAATTTGGATCCTCTTTTTTTCCTTTCATGTCCTGTCTCTATTTTGATTCTTTGTTGTTATTCAACAGCAACTGTAAGTTATTGTGATTTTATGAATATCACTAATAGTGATTCAATATTGTTTGTAAGAAATATTAGAAGTCAAGAATCCAAAGTCAACTTCAATGTACAACGTAGATATTGCTTAGTGTGAGCAACTATTTTCTTATATTCTACTACATGATGTGCCTACAAGATATTGCTTTAACAACCAACCCCCCTTCTCCTACTGTAAGCCACTTGTCTTAATGCACTCCGACTCATTTTTAATCTTCTTAATGACCCACAGATACACATACTTTGATGACAATTACAGTAAGAGAATAAAGAGTAGCAGACCTGAGTTATAGAGAACTCAGGTCCATAGCATACAATCACACACTGCGTAGACGAGAGGACTGAACTGCATAGATACCGTGTTATTCATCAGACGAGTGAAAGTGCCAGAGACAAAATTGCTAATTGTAGGAAATCATTCCAGACAGGTTTATTTCCGTTGCAGTTCACTTGTGACCCTTTCGGATAGTACCACTGAAACTGCTGCAAGTCTTTTTCATTTGTTAGCTGAAAGACTTCAATTATTAACAGGAACTGATTCTCCAAAAAACAAGGTTACTATAGTTCCTATAAGTACATAATGGATTATGAAATAGGGGAGTTCAAAAGAATTAAATTTCAAAAATGATTACAACCCCTTATAATTAACATTCAATAAGTTAGTACTCTCATTAATTAATAATTTTTTGAGGAACCAACTTCGTTACACAGTGGATAATTAATAATTCTACTATACAATAAATATTAAATTTTTAAAAAAATCATATGATTAGTATTAATTATTAGAGGGAAAATTTAGGTTAGTCAACTATATTTTTCTTTATTTTACATAATGGACTATAGAATTTTTTTCACAAATAATTCAACTAGCTGCTTCAATTTAAAAATAAAAATTTTCCAAGCATATATCATAAAATTACAACCATCAAAAAAACTTTTATATTACATTATGAATTTCTTCATAAAGCTTATTAACATAGCCTTAGAGTAACCATCATGGTAATTTTAAGGCAAGATGATACATTTTGCACTCATGTATTTTATATTTTAAACCCTCAATCGATTTGAAATGTTGATATATTTTTATTCATGTGAAGCTTTTGATTATTAATGAGTGTTTATTATTTGAATGAATTTTGTATAATTTATCAATTTTCCCTGACTATAATATTTTTATAAGTAAAACATGCTTGTTAATTTAAAATTATTGATTTCTTTCCTTTTTTAAATATCAAATCAAATGAACTGGCCACTTTCAGTAATGACAACATACATTTATTCGTACAATCTTGTAGTTTAACTTTTATAGAGATAACTCAGAATTTAATAATTAGCACTCCTAATAATTAATATTTTTTCGATCTCCCATACTTGTTAATTACTAGTGTGTGACACGGAGTCAGAATTAAGTACCCGTATTCGAGGACATGAAAGCAAAAATTAAAAAGTATATTATATATTAATTAAACTAAATTATAAATTATTTATAACCAAAAATTGAGATAAAGAAAAAAAAGGGAGAAAAAGAGTGTAAGGTGAGAGAGTTGGGGCAGGGGGAGTAGGTAGGGAGTGGGGGATTATGTAAGAGGGGATAGGATTGAGTGGGATAGTGGGTCCCACACACTTTTTCACTGTTCGTAAGGAGTTTTGCACCATATAATAGAGTTTAGATGGTCGACCGTAAATTATATGGATCCAAAATTAGCACCCACAAGTCCGAGCCTTCCTTCAGGTTTCATCTCAAAACCAATTGAGATCTTTACAAAGTGTTTTGTAAGGCTTGTTTATACCCGAAGTGGGTTTTATGTTTGAACATTCCTGACCGTATATTGAGGACGGGCATGTTTTATTTTCAATGAGAAGGTTTTTATAGAATAAAAGGATTACTGAAATAACTGCTGATAAGAACAATGATTACTAACCATTAGATCTCCATATTAAGATCTTAATGACTCAAAATTGAGACAATGATAGAACTATGACTCGTATAAATATATTACAGGATGTATTGTCTAACACAAACTTTATACAGCATATGGTCACTTTTACGGGAAAAGTTCAAGGTATCAAGTTTTTTTCTGAGTTACTAAAAGAATGTCACCTGGCAAAGAAAAGTAATGGTCTACAGAAAGTTCCAAGTCAATCCAACCACCAAACAATGAAATACGCTAGTGTACTTGTAAGCAGCAGCTGGGGGAAGGGTGGGCTATGAATAATCTGGTTTTTGAAGAGGCAGAAAGGGTTAAGAGTGCAAATTTTGACTACCTGGAAAAAGAGGCTATGATGTTCTTCGTCGGGAGATTCTTCAGTAGACATAAGTGTCATCTTTAAGTGCTTTCCACACCACATGCTCGCCTGGTAATAGGACACATGAAAATCATGCATGCTCGTGTAAGTTTGGAAAACAAAATAGTGTGCATTACATAAAACGCATAATTAACTGCTCAACTGAGAACGGGGCAGAAAATACTGAACCTTCGTCCCTAGTGCAAGAACTGGTCCGAGGCATCCAAATGCATCTGCCTCCAGGTAATTTGCAGCCACATGCAGAATAGTTTTGTTCAACATGCATTGGGTAATGTCCAGGCACGTAAAGTCTTCCCAGAATATCCAATCCGGTATTAAGGTAACAATAATGATATATAGATTTGAGCAGGCTTTTGTTAGAATATTGGGAGTTAGTTTAGCAAGAAGAGAGGACAGAAGTGTGATACCATGCCATTAAACAGAAAATTGCCAGGCCAAAACATATATACAGTTAAACTCAAAAAGAATTGACTATACTCAGTAGCTCTGAGTAGCAAACAACAGTAGTACAAATTGACGTGCAAAACTTAAATTTCATACTAATCATACCACTATTGAAAGTGACTACTCTATAGATGCTAACATAATCAAAGAGCACCTACTATAGAAGCTAACACCATAATAACTGGAAAAGCACGATAAAGAGCAGACATGGGTTCACATGTTAGAAGAATGTAACTAAATGGATAAGGGTTAACATATAGGAGTCTGGGGAGATTCAGTGAATCCAGCAAAGAGGCTCAGCTCAGTTACTAAAATGTTAGGTGATTATTTAAACACATTTAAGCATAGAGTTTATGCATCTCGCGCTTAGGCTGAAGTAAAGATTCAAAGAAAAGTTTATGTTCATGGAGTTCATATAAGAAAACCACCCAGTCATTTCCAATTGCTTGAAATCCAATAACAATAGCATCCCCTCAAACTCTTCACACATATCACACACGCTGTGATTTAACTGATAATATCATGTATAAATCATATGTAAGGTTTGAGATATTAGATACTAATAACCTTCAAAATAACAAACTGAAATTTTTGTTTGAATGAATAGTTATAGGAAATAAAGTAAGCAAGCAAGTTTGATACAGTTAATGACTCCAAAAGAGAAATCTGCTCAGATTTCTCAGACACATCAAGCTCCCCAAGTTCAGATATGAGTTGAACACGTGTCTCAACAACCTGTGACAAATAAATTTCAAGTTACATATCCAGTCACCAAAAAATGCTTATAACTATCTATAAGAACAACATCTTGGTTAGTATCACGAAATCATTAATTGCAACTGTAGTCATGACAGGATATTAAGGCAGAAAAACAAGAAATGTTCATGTTGGCAGGTGTAACAACATGACCACAGAGATATTTAACAAGTGATTGTATTTTAAACAGAACCACCAACAACCAGCACCATAATTAGCTGTTTGGGGTGTAAGAAGAAGGGCTAGATAAGTCAAAGGAAGAGGAAACGTATATAGAGAAGCATAGGCCCATAGTGTTGTTTAGAAGTATTTAAAGTTACTATCTTAGAATTTAAGGCAGTGATATCTTTTATTCAGATTCCATTGTAATTTATGATTTAGTTGGGTTGTCATTTAGTAGTTACAATAAATTAACTTTTAGGCATCAATATTCTCTTAACCTATAAAGAGGATCCTTATGTAGTAGAGAAGTTAGACGTTTGATTATTGAACTACTGGGAAGGAAGCTTGTGCTTCTTCTCAACCCCTGTGGAAGTCTGGTTTCTTAAGTTTTCTCTCTCTCTCTCTCTCTCTCTCTCTCTCTCTCTCTCTCTCTCTCTCTCTCTCTCTCTCTCTCTCTCTCT
>JAOWAN010000054.1:2829895-2841587 GCA_028566635.1 Lobelia cardinalis | reverse complement strand
GAGAGAGAGAGAGAGAGAGGAATGAACAAATACGAAGAAAAAAACAACGACTAAGAAAATTGCTGAGCACGATCCAATGATATCAACTCTTTTTCTTACCTCTAGTGTCGATTTCCTTCTCCATTTATTATTCAATTTACAAAATTTAAGTGAACATTATTCTTTATTATGAAAGTTGAATGAGGAAAAATCGAAAGTAAAAGGAAAAAAAGTGAAATTTTATATAAATATAATACTCATTATTATATAAAATATAAATGCATTGATAATATAAATGTATATAATTAATTAACTAAGTAAAAAAAAATATATATAGTAATAATATTATCTCGGTTCGGTTCGGTTTGAAAAGTGTAATAACTCGACTAAACCGTAACCAAACCAATATTCTCGATTTTTATAGTACTAAAAATCGAAACCAAACTAATACATTAGTTCGATTTTTTTTCGATCGGTTTCGTCGATTTGGTTCAATTTAATATTTTTTTTGCTCAGCCCTAGTAGAAATGATCGGAAGAAGAAGGAGAGATCAGAGGGGGAGGGAAGAAGCGACAGAGAGATGCTAGTTTTTATTTGGGTTTTTATTTTGTTAGTTTTTATTTGGGTTTTTATTTTTGGATACATTGCACTTGCCCCCCTTATAAGTTTAAGGTTACTTTGAAAATTTTTAATTTGGGTTTTTATTTTGTTAGTTTTTATTTTTGGATACATTGAACTTGCCCCCCTTGTAAGTTTAAGGTTACTTTGAAATTTTTTTTAATTTAAACCCGTGCAAAAAAAAGAAAACA
Organism: Lobelia cardinalis; assembly: GCA_028566635.1. NCBI lineage: Eukaryota > Viridiplantae > Streptophyta > Magnoliopsida > Asterales > Campanulaceae > Lobelia > Lobelia cardinalis. Next base: position 2,840,799 of record JAOWAN010000054.1, on the reverse strand, counting down.
TCCCATGAAAACTCAAGTAAAACACTTGAGGTTACTTCCGTTAATTTTTGATGGTTTTCATTCAAAAAGATCATTTCGTAATAAAAATTAAAAATCATGACTTAATTGACAATTTCCGAAAGAAAGACTAATTTTGCAAATTCACGGATACATCATAACGTAAAACAAGATTAACCCTAGAAAAAAAAAGAACGGAAGTTACGGAACTGTTAGGCCCTTAACGAGCGACTACAATATAAAAGTAAACCTCAACAGCACATTCTTCTTCCTACTGAGCGAGAAAAAGAAAAATAAATCGCGGGAAAATGGCAGCGGCGGTGGCGATGAGCGGTTCAGCAGCCCTAAGATTGCGGCCAGTAACATTCGTCACCGGCAATGCGAAGAAGCTCGAGGAAGTTCGCTCCATTCTGGGAAAATCAATTCCTTTTCAGTCCCTCAAACTCGATCGTACGTTCTGTCCTCTCTCTCTCTCTCTCTCTCTAAAACCCTGTCCGTTTTATATCTGAAATCTAAGCCAGCCTACTCCATTATTTTTCAAGCTTAATTAATGATTATTGGAATTTGGGTGTAACTAACAGTGCCGGAATTACAAGGGGAGCCGGAAGATATCTCCAAAGAAAAAGCTCGTTTGGCTTCGAAGCAGGTAGGTAGTGGCACTACTAGTGAACGTTTCTCTCTATTTCTGGTTTTTAATTCGTTTACTTTATTTTTGCGGCGGAAGGTGGATGGACCTGTGCTGGTAGAAGATACTTGCCTCTGTTTCAATGCCCTTCAGGGTCTCCCTGGTATGTAATAAAAATAATCTATAGTATAAAATGCATTGTTAGGTAGTGTCAAATTCTCGTTAGATGCACGAGCATACCTAGTAATAATAATACTCTGTACTGCTCAAAGATTTTGGTTAATATTTTTAAAAGTTAACATGGGCATATATAATATGTGATCAGTATTTCAATGTATTTTTATGATGCTTTACATTATCAGATTTCCATCATTGAAAGCTACACTAAGAAAAACCAAAATGAGTTATAAGTGGAGTATAAATTTGTGAAAATAAATAAATTTTACCAATGAGAAGAGACAAAATTCAGCTCTTTATGTAAGGTACTTATAGCTATACATTTATTTGATTATTGATTATTAATGTTGCTTAACTGTTGCTTTTAATCTATTTTCGCAGGGCCTTACATGTAAGTTCCTTTTCTTACCACCTGCTTCTCATCAGGTGAATTTTGAAGTTTCATTTCGTGGTTTATGGTTTATCATGTCAAAAATGGCTTCTTATTGTTCTCGTGTTGTTTTGATACATTCATCCTTCGGTTTGATATGTTTTGGTGTGTTCGAACTTCGTTTTTGGTGATTGTCAAGAAAGTTGAGAATTGTGGCCTTTTCTGAAGCCCTTTAGCAATTTTATGTAGTTGGGGCGGGGGGAGGAGAGAGAGAGAGAGAGAGAGAGAGAGAGAGAGAGAGAGAGAGAGAGAGAGGTGTGGAATATCTGCCTCATGCTGTAGAAAAACGGCAAGTGTTGTTTTGTTTTGTTCCTTTCCCTTTTGTTTTCTTATATTAGTAATGAGAACAACAAAAATAATGGTAATAATAACCATTACTATAAAATCAATTGAAACAACACTAATGATGATGATGAAAGTAATTAGAATAATAGTAATAATAATAGATTACCTCTTAATCATTAGACGATGTGCGAAGCAAAAAACTAAATTGGACGTTCAAATATGGGGTGTCTACTAGCAGTTGATCAATGGAATGCATAGATGTCTGAACAAGTAAATATGTCATGTGGTTGGTTTGTAATTAGCACCTAGTAATTTCTACATGTATATAAGTAATGATCACATGCATTGATAACTTGGCTCTGGATATTGACAAGGTGGGTTTCTGATGTTTTGCAGCAAAGAACCCATTGGTTGCAAAAAAGTGAGTTATAACTCAATTAGGTATGAGTGTTTGTATTAAAAGGGAGATTTTTTGTTTACATTCAGAAGGCATTTATGGGAGAGACTTTATTATTTTGTACTCTTTACCTAGTGTTTAGGGTGAATATTTTGACTGCTTAACTCTCTTTTGCAATCCTCATCTAGCAGTTGATTGAAGTTTTTCTCTCTATCATTGGGCTCTCCAACCCTAGTCGACAAAACATGATAAACCCTTTATTTATACATATATGAAAGACAAACTCTTTCCACGCATATAATGATTATTCATCTACCTGTGCTGTAGATATCATTTGGTGTTATCAACAGGCCCACCAAAGGCATGCTTCACATTATTAGCATACTTTGCCTTATACCTTATGCATATTATATGCATTCATGCCTGCACCATGGAGTGAAGTTGCCACTCGCCAAGAAGAAGAGCTCTCAAGCTAGTTCCTTCGTTTCTTCATGGGTTTGACATTTTAACACATGCCTGATTCAATTGAAAAATCCAATACATGCTTTGGTTGGCGCATCTGCTGCTGCATTTTAATTGGGCCAGTGTTAAAGGGTACAAGGATTGCCACACTGGGATCACTTGAGTTGCCGAAAAGGCAAAAACTGTTACAGCGTTGTTTCTTGCATGATATATGCCTTGCAGCTCCCAGGGCCTCATATTGGTAAGGATATATGCCTTGCAGCTCCCAGTTGCCTCATGCAAGCTATACATTTATAGGTTGGAGCTCTTGGTATGGAAAAATTAAGGGGTGTATTGAGGAATTTGATCTATTTTTGATTTGAGCTAGTCCTAGCTATAGTCCATGGATAGCTTGATTACTTTTTTGGGACAACATTGAATGGGGAAGTAGTGTAGATTTCTGGTTAGTTCTGTAGGGATAGTGGTATAGTTTGTCGGTACTTTTAGTTTATACTCCTACTGTACCTGGGCTGCATCCCTTGGTGATTGTTACTTGCATTTGCTTATTATTCATTTTTGAGGAGGATCTCATGGTGTTCTGCGGAGCATTAACCAACTGAGTGAAATGGTGATTAGAGGGACTACAGATTAGCATGTTAGGCCATCCTAGTGTGGATTACTGGAGTAGTGATTGTTGTTGGTTTCATGGTGATAGCACGTGGAGAATCATTGGGAGCCACCTCTACAGCCCTATGCAAGTTACCTTTAGGACGGATATAAGTAGGGGAGATTGTTAATCTCCCAACACCATATTTATTAAAGGCATAAGGCGAGAGTTAATTTTTTAAGCCAAAGGCGAGGCGAGATGCTGGTGATTGAAAGGTGAGCAAGGCGATAATAATAAAGGGGGAAAATAAAGAATAAATATTTGCTTATAGTATATACTATAAAAATCTGAAAAGATGATAGAAACGGTAATAAAGATTGAAATTAAGCTCACCTATAGGATTAATAGTATAAATTTCAACATCAGTAAAAGATAACCTTAATTAAAACCTTGAACAAGAAAATAACTAATGATTCAAGAAAGTGAAAGTTATAGACAACACCAAAAGTACAGGACATAGTCTATACAAGGTTACTACTTACTATACAGTCCAGTTGACTATTTTTCCCAAGTACATCTAGTTTTCATGGAAACTTGGCAACAGACTTGGCCTTCATGGAAAATGATCCTACTCTTAGTTTTCTTCCATGCATGTGGACGTGCTTTTCTAGGACACTGTTTTTTCATAATACACAAGTATCACAGAAATCATAATCAATATGACGGGATACTATCAGTCCAGCTGATAAGGTCCCTTCATAATCTAGCAGGTGTGCTTACTACTGATGTTTACATTTGTTGGTGCTGACTGAGCTCCTTCCCCATTTTGTCTAATCTGTCATTTAGGATATGAAACTAAATTAACTCTACAGAGCAATTTTTTTCATGTCACCTGAACATGCTGAAAGTTTTCATCATATATCTACTCTTAAGATAATTCCAAAGTTCTTTGTACTTCCAGAGGCAGTCTTCTTATACAATGCATCTTTTATGTTTGGTCCTAACTTTACCTATCTTTGCTTTCATGTGGGCTGTATTGGATGGCCAATGGAACTTCTCAGCAAGTGGTTTTTGCAAAAGATTGGTCATGAAGGTAATCTGATACAGTTATCACATTCTTATATTCATTTAATCCTTGGTATTAATTTTTGTTCATGGCATCTTTCTCTTACCAGGGCTGAACAATTTGTTGATGGCATACGAGGATAAATCAGCCTATGCCGTGTGTATATTTTCTCTTGCTATTGGGCCAAACGAGGAGCCAATCACATTTCTGGGGAAAACCCTTGTATGGCCTCTGTACTTCCATCTTTTTCTTCTTTATTTTTATTTTATTATTTTTTGCCATAACTAAAGCTTGGTGATTTCTTAGTCACTAGTAGTTCATTGTAATGCTGGATCCAGATTTGGGAGTATAATATTCAAACATCTTCCAAAATAGATCCAGATTTCCTGGGACTGTTCCCAACTTCATCACTTCTAATCCTCTGTGCAAGAGTGCTTTCCTTTGTCCGAAGGTTTTATTCTTTTTTAAGCTGGTCCTTTAGATTATAGCTACAGTAACATAAAGTGTCAAAGGGACGATACTTTCATTACAGAGATAGAATAGACATTCCCAGTTCCAAGAAATTATGCTAATATCTTTATGTCATAGAAGCGATCTTCTGCCCAATAAATATTACAATGATTTCAACTCCAGCTGATAACTCATGGACAAGTAACAAGGGAACCTTTGGAAATGATGAGAGCTTCATCCTTGTTGATTACTAACCTTTCGGACAATCATATGATCCATAGTCAAGCTAATTCTCTTTGCTGCCATTGTTGCACATCTCCTGTCAGTGGGACCTAGGCCTCAGGCTTAAGAATTAGGACTGGGGACAGTAACATCTTAGTAGAGTCTGAATCACAGAAAAACTGTGTAAAGAAGTCAATACTTAATGGAAACTAATGCATCTGCTTTGATGTCTTTACATGATTCCGAAGTAGATGACTTCTTTCTCAAGAGTTGTTCATCGTTCATCTAATAGTAAAAGAAATCCTTCATAAGAATTGTCCCACCACTTGACAATCTGAAGTTATTAAACCTTAAGCCATATCCTCAATTTGTCTTTGTGGTACGGCATGTCGCGACCTATTCCCATTGGTAAGATGATGCATTAGTTGTGCACATATATTTGTTTACCCACTCTCAGAAGGTAACTCATGATATCTATAGACTTTTGGGTGAACCTGGTGTTGCAGTTGCAAGTAGATGGGCATATATCGGCCGAGCACCCAAATTGGATTGTAGCAAAATGGACCGGAACAAACTCCGGCAGGAATGTAGAACTAGGTGGTATGGGTGTTAAAGGGCTACAAACCTGCTAGACTGTGAGTGCTCATGGCCTCTCTTTCGGGATCAAAAGGGTGTTACCTGTTTGGTGATGCACCAAGACTGGAGTGCTTTTGGTTCTTGTTTTCTTCTATTTGCATGTCCTCCTTTTAATGGACTTCTCGTTTTCCACATATATATTATATATACATATATTTTTTTTTTGTTTTTTCTTTTCAAACGGACTACAAATGGGAGGTACTTGGAGCCAACTCTAGAATCCCACATTGCATGGGTTTAGTGATTGCTCCACTGTCTCATACATCAGGGACTTAACTAGGGAGGATTGCAAGACATCATCCCACACTCGGTTAGATTCTTTGTGTGCTTATACGTTCCCCCCACCCCCTTCGGGATACTATTGATGCTACTACCATTTGTAATTTTGTATCCCTAAAACATCCAAACTTGTAATGGTGAACGGAAATCATCCTGAAATTGGATTCTGTAACCTGTCCCTGAGCTTGGGATTGATTTTTGGGTGAGCTTGTGGTAGCTTACCTGGATGGAGTGCACTTTAAGCTAGTGGATAAGCATACATTACCGACCGACCTCTTGAGTGTGTATTTTCCCTACTTATTATTTTTTTCCCTCACTTAATAGAGTAGATTTCCTTGGAAAAAAAGTATGTTAAAATGAATCTAACATCAAAGAAACATGAAGTAATGGAATTGAAATTCTAAAACATTGGTGGTTCTTTTCCCCTGCTAATGTGGCACCGATGTAAAAAGTGCAGCACAGCTCTAGCTTTTGATCTTTAACTCTTAGGGTTGGATAAGATGATGACTCTAATGTAATGAATTTATTAACTATACGATAATACATGAGATAGTGTTTATAATGGCGAAATTAGTTTGGCATGAAATAGTAAAGTCTAAAATCAAAATTAATAGTAGGTTAAGAAAGTATTTAAGTCTTTCGAACTGCTAGAGGATTTCTGCTTTTTCAAGCAAATGGGAAAATGTTGATGGGAACGGGAACATGAGAATCATAGCAGGAAGCAAATGGAATTGCCTTAAATTTCCCATCATGGAAATGAGAATGACAAGAACAGGAAACAACTCCGTCCTGCCCCATCGACATCTCGTAGGAGAAAGGCACATTAATTATGTCCATTGAGCTCGATTGCCGGGTATGAGCATGTTTGGCTTGCATGTTGCAGAACTACAATTACACCGCCGACGAAAATTTATAGTAGATCAACTTCAATCTTCATGGGCCTCAACTTCTTAGTTCTGATTGTAGGCTATACAAGCTTTGATTATCTTTTTGGTACACTCTTATACTTCAGTAAAACATGCCATATTTATTGTCAAATATTGCTATTAACCCTGTTTCCTCTGCACCGAAGATCATTCTCTGCATCTTGATAATCTTGCCACGTGAAACATGCAGCCAATTCAAGTATAATCTTCTCCTTAAATCATAATCAACATCGAACAACTTAATTCAGTACCAGCATCAGGCTATGCACACTACAGTTATCTTCTCCTCTTTCTTATACTTCAATTGGACACACCATTATTTACTGTTAAATATTCCTGTCGATACTGTTGCTTCTGCTTTCAACATCTTTTTTTTTTATTCTCTGTTATACTGGTAATCTTGCTGATGTCAAGCAAGCTCTTAGTAGATACTAATCCGAATTGATAGCACTGACCTTTTAATATACATATCAGGGGAAGATAGTTCCTGCAAGGGGACCCAATGATTTTGGGTGGGATCCAATTTTTCAACCTCATGGCTATGATCAGACGTAACGAATCTTGTCTTTGATCTTTGCTGCATTTTTTACTTTTAAGTTGCTCCCATATGTTGGAAAGTATAAGCACCTGATCAGTTTTGTTTTTCACCCATCGTAGTTATGCAGAAATGCCAAAGGAAGAAAAGAACAAGATTTCTCACCGCTCCAGAGCTCTTGCTCTAGTAAAATCCCACTTTGCAGAGGCTGGATACAATTTTCAAATGAGCGAGGAAGAGGGTAAAGAATGTGGTGATCACTAAGCTTAATGAAGAGATAAAGAACTATTGGCAACTGTTTCATTGCCCGATGATGTTCTGATGATTTCGGGAAACCACACATTAAACGTTGGACTGTTGAACCAGAATTTTGCTCTATATATGCGCTTAATCTTCGTAAAGGAAGGGATTAAATTTCAGTTCAAATGACCTGAAAAAGTTACTAGTTATCCAATCCAAAGATAGTCCCCATCGTACTACGACTCAGTCAGATTCCTTGTGCCCAACAGTAACTCTTAGTTTTGGAAGGAACAACAAACTTTGTTTTAGGAGGAAATCCATTATTCTTATCCGTGCCATTTTGTTACGAGAGTTATATATGTCCTGACCTATTTGGCTCCTCCCACCAGTAGCCTCAAACATGATCGAGCAGTTATGGACACTGGAAGTTTCGGGTTTGATATTTCTTGGAGTTCAGACAAAAAAATTGTTCTGGCCATGATGTGTGTCCATAGCTTTTGTCATAAGGTATCATATATGTCCATAGCTTGTGATGTGGCACATGCTGGCCTTCCTGAAAATGATTAAGGATGGGCCAGAAAGAGTGAAAGATAATGGTCTGGTACGCAGCAGGCTTCAGAGACATGTTTAAGAAAGTTGAATATTGAACAAGTGTGAGTCTAAGATGGCTTGATAAGTGAACTGGTTGAATTCGAATACTTGAATATGAACAAGAGTGAGTCCACGATGGCTTGATAAGTGAAGTGGTTGGATTCGGATACTTGAATATGAACAAGAGTGAGTCTAAGATGGCTTGATAGGTGAACTGGTTGGGGTTCCGGCGGGTACTTGAATTTCGAACTAGAGTTAGTCAATGATGGATTGACTGGTTGACGGTGTATCTGAATTTTGTTCTGGTACTTGATTATTGAACAAGAGTGAGTCTGAGGTGGTGGCCTGATCGGTGAGTTGGTTTTGGATATATGAATTCTGATACTTGATTCTTGAACAAGGGAGAGTCTAAGGTGGCTCGGTGAGTAAACTGGTTGGGGTTTTGACTTTGATACTTTCCTTGGATAACCCATGTAGACCTAGTTAACAAGGTTGATCTAAACTAGGTTGAGTCAAAATGATGGCCAGATAACCTAATCCTCACAGCTGTGTAGACCTACCTGGTTATGAGGGGTCAAGTACTGAGCAAGAGCGAGTCTAAGGTGGCGTGGTTAACCAACCGAAGCTTGGTTGGGATTACGTCTCTCAATTTGGGTTAAATGGATTAAAATTGATTGAATTACAATAAATAACAAATTTTATTGAGTTCAACTTATTATAATTCATTTAATTAATCGATCAACTCAATCGTGTAATAAATAAGTTAAGTTAAACTCAAATTAATATGTGGATTATTCTTTTGTACCAAAAATTATTTTGTACACGTTCTAATACATAAAGTTATAATTAAATAAATTAAATTATTCAACAGATTAAAATGAATTAAAGTGAATTAATGGACAATATTTTGGGACACTTAATTGAGATATAAAAGTCTGATATTCTTGAGAGTAGTAATAGTATGACTTTGGACAATTAATAAGAAGGTTGATGGTTGGATATCTGAAGGAGATTTTAGTGGGGACTGATGTTTTATAAAGTATATTATAATATATTTGACTGCTCATCAATTAATATTTAAAAATATTTAAAATGGTATATCAAAAATTATAATTTAATTCTTGATTACTAATACTTTAGTAGACTTCTAAGATCTTTTGTAAAAATTAATATTTTGAAACTAAACAAGGTTGTTCAAGAGGAAAAGAAAACAATAATGAGTGAAACTAGTGTTTTTGGATGATTCGTGGGAGTTCAAATCTTAATTCCCATTTTGAAGTAAAATTTTTCGGACAAAATTGATGCCAACAGGCTTAAAATTGGACTGAGCTTTCTCATCAATACGATGGGTTACGAGTTCTTAACCCATGGGAGGAATTGCTCGCTGGTTACAAGACTTTGATTTCGGTGTTAATTTTGTTACTACTATTTTCGTATCATGTCACTATCATAAAAAATTAAATCGAGAAGAAAGAAGTAGCACTTCCTTCGTTTCAAAACGAGAGACACTTTTTTGTTCTTATTTGATCTGTACGGATAGTACTTGTTATAGCTAAAAAAGAATAAAGTTCAAATGTAAGCAAATCATGTACTTTAGTTCCAAAAAAAATTAGAGTAAAAAATGCTGCTGCTGCTGCTACCCAAAACATGCCAAAGCCTTCATTCAAATTTCAAAGGAAAAATTCCCCCAGGTCATGACTGAACTTTTTGACTAGTGCAGCAGGAGAAGGTACAGAATAAAATCTAAAGAAGCAGAAAAGTGATTTTCAATGCACCCTCAAGAATGATGTTTTTGCCAATTTTATTTGAAAATGACGAAAAATAATGCTCACTTGACTTATTTTAAAAATATTATTATTTTTTATTATTTACCTATTATTTTTATATATTATCTTTATATTATATTAAATATCACATCAAATTACAATCATCTATCATTTTTCTTCTTTTTGTTTCATTATTATCATGTAATTATTCAAATTTTAAAGGGTAAATAAATGATTTAAATTTTCGTATAAAATAAAACCAAAAAATAAATAAATAAAAAATAAAATAAAAATAAAATAAAAATGAAACAAAAATAAAATTATACCAAAAATCAATCATCGAAACGCAACTTTAAAATTCCTACACAATTGAAAAGTTACCTTTATCGTGTGATCAGTAGTAACATTTTGGCTGCTCATTCTCTTCTCTTGAGATATATGGTTCAAGGATCCCTCTACGGTGCAGTGCGGATGTTCGTATATATGGAGATGTTTGCATCTATTTATCATTTTATCGTAATATTCTAGTATTCAATTACAACTTTCTATAATTGAGATAAATTCATTCGTATGTTGATAATTTTAAAACATGTTTCCAGGGGCGGAGCTAGGGCATTTTACTTGGGGGGGCGATTACGGGGGTTCGGGGGCAGCGGCCCCGAAAATTTTTTTTTTGGGTACTAAATGGTACGAAACACACGAAAAATAAAAATATATAATATATAATATGTAGAAATAAAGAAGTTTAAATTTGTTGTACATAATTAAATGACAAAAGATTATCATTATTTTAGTTTTGGGGGGCTAAATAACATTTTTTTAAAGAAGAACTAAAAATTTTTTTTTTTTGCTTCTAGTCCCTGAACTTTTTGGGGGGGCCACAGCCACCCCCTGCCCTAACATAGCTCCGCCCCTGCATGTTTCAACTATCTATCATTTTATCGTAATATTGTATCATTTAATCGTAACTTTTTATTGTTAAGTTGTAAACGTCCGCATATACAAACATCCGTACCGTAGCATTTTCGATGACACAATAATATCATTTCAGACATTTCAAGCATGTCTGTTGAGAAGTCTTTGTGTAAGATAGATAAAATCTTAGGATTTGCAGCTAACATAAACCAAACCTTAGGGCATCCACAACCGTTAAGACTCCCAATTTTCTTCAGACTGTGCCACATCAGCTTTCCACTATATCAGCTTCCTTCATTCTCTCCTTCAGACTCTTCAG
>JAOWAN010000054.1:2806665-2822776 GCA_028566635.1 Lobelia cardinalis | reverse complement strand
GAAGGCTCGCGAGCAGCTTGCGAGTCCGTCATGAGCCAAGCCAAGCTCAATCATTTTAGGTTCGACTCGGGTTCGTATAAACTCGACTCGTAAAAAAATGTAAAAAGATCGACTCGAATCTGTGAAAGCTCGACTCGATCCGGCTCATGTACAGCCCTTAATTTTTGTAATAATTAAAATGACAAGGTATAATAGATAGAAAAAAAAATGATGGAACCAAGGAAAAATTAAAAGCAAATATCATACCACATGGTACTTGTAATCCAAGCCTTAATTTTTGCATATTCATAAGTCACAATTTCTGTCAATTCCTACCATAAGGGAGACAATCAGGTCTATTTATCTGCAACTCTCTTATATTTTTCTGCTTTCTTCTTGTCTCAAATGTCTTGTGGTGTCTTGCACCTGACTCCTAAAATCTCCAGATTTGCTGGTTTGGAAACTTCAAAGAGCAACTGTTCCACTTTTACAAGGGTACAAGTGTTCCGAATGACCAGAAAAGATGTCATAGTTTTTATAAATATATATATAGAAAAATGATCAGATACAAACCACAAATATCGTACAAACGTACGAACCAGTTGTATTTTAATACATTTTTGTTGTATCTTCGTTAATTTTGTTGTACCTTAGTTTTTTTTGTTGTATCTTAGTAAGACTCTGTTGTATCTTATTACATTTTTGTTGTATCTTTGTATCTTAGTTATTCTGTACGATACAACAAAAATATGGCTAATATACAACAAAAATATACTGAGATACAACTGATTCGTATGTTTATACGATATTTGTGATTTGTAGCAGAATAAGACCCCATATATATATGACTATAACAAGTCAAGCAACTGTACATATAATTCACATGTATTTAACAATATTTGTAAAAAAAATCGATGGGAAACAATTAGTAGCACCAAAAACTTCTTTGTTGTTCTTTCATATTAACATGGGAGGTGTGAGACTAACATGAGCGTTGAAGTAAAAAATTGAATGCTTTCATATACACCATCAGAGAGACTGCGCGGATTAAATTTGTGCATATGTATAGATGATGTGTATAACTGAGCATCAATTTTGTTCCACATTTCTCAGTTCCACAACCACTGAACTGACGAAAGGGCAAAGAGAGAAATAAAATAAGAAACAATACTGAAGATAGAGATTCCAAATCCCACTGCAGGTGGCGAAGAGGGCGAGTTTACTATGGTGCCAAATTGTAGCAATGAGTCATATAAAGGCCACGCCCAATATATAGCAACTCAAAAGGAAACAGGATTACTCTAAGCCATAACAGACAATTTTCGGGTGTTAATGTAGTACCTCCATTTGGGGATAAGTTAGCGGACAAATCCAGAAAAGTGGGTTTTTCTTTGATTTACCTTTGGAGTAACAGTCACGGAGCACAAGTGAGGTTGCCGTACAATGTATATTTGATCACCACGGCTCTTTTCCTTGTAACTCTCCTGATTTCTGTGCCACGTCCACAATGCATAGGTTGAATTCAGAACCTGTGTTTGTGAGACAAAATGTTAGAAAAAACATGATCAATGTGGTCCAAAATCAATTCATTTCTTCCCCGTACAATGTCATTCTGTTTTCCTTAAGAGTGGTAAGTTGGTACCAAGATTGGCCAGTTTGTTTTACGTATCAAAACCAAATAAGAAGCTTTCAACTTAAAGATGCAACAAAAGAGGTTAAGATTCGGAGCCGGTCCGATTCCCAATTGATAGATCTCGCATATCTTAACATTCAGATTTTATCAGAACGCTCCCTTGAAATGATAAACAATAAATTTCCAGAATCTATGATTTGGTGGTCAACATGCATCATTTTCTGAAGAACCCCCCTTGGAATGTGGGAGCAGGAAATAGTTGGCATTTGAAATTATGAAGTTACCTCGAGTATTCCATGTCCGAAGCTGCTCTCTCTATATGCACTCCACTCTGGTTGCCTGTTCCAACAAAACTTGCCTTTTGCAGGCCCAGAGGAGAAGTTTAAGTGGCATACTCCCCCAAATTCCGGTACATTATCTCCAGCCGAAGGGCACTTTCCAGGTTCATCTGCATGATCAACATCAACTTTCTCAATGTTACCGCCATCACCAATTGTTATATACACAGGCCCACAAGGATCCAACGTGTAGTTGTACACTCTATTCATCCTCTCATATGCGTGCACCTAACAGGAGATATGACATTCTTAATTACTAATGACTAGAGTTATACGTACTATTAGCACTACCACACCACCTCTAAACTATGCATAAACAAATAGCAATAATTTTTTCACTTACATGACCAGAAAAAACAATGTCAACACCATATTGATATAGAAGTGTTTCCATTTCTTGCCTCATACATTCAAATTCCTGATAGTGTGATGAATAGCTATTATACCATGGAGAATGCCACGCAGCTACTAGCCAAGGGGTCACAATGCGGTCTATTTGGCTTAGATCTTTCTGAAGCCAAGAATACTGAGCACCTGAAATACAAAGATAGAAACGGCATAAACAAATGACATATTACATGACGGATGGTGCGAGTAAATGATGAAGGCATAAAATAAATCACCAGTGCTGTTGTAGTCAACATATGCACCCAACATGATGAAATGTACTCCTCCGGCATCATAAGAGTAGTAAAAATTACTGTTAGAGCCCGACTCGTTTGCAGGGACTGCAAATCTTGTCAGATATGATTGAAAAGTAATTCCAGCAGCTTGAGGCTCTATTTCATGGTTGCCTTCTATAACCATCATGGGAACTCTAGAGGTCAAGGGCTCCATGAACCTACATTTTTCATACCAGGGGTCAATATATAAAATCAGCTGCATACTAGCCTTCTAGGTTTTGTATGTGAAACAAAGCACAATTCTTTAGAGAAGCAAATGATAGGACTTTAAATTTACCTTCCCCATCCATCCCAATGAGGTTGATATGTTTCTCTAATGGGTGCATCAGGAAATGCGCATGAATAGCATGAAGCTCCATTTCCACCAGTTGTAAGGTATTGATTGGCATAACTCAAGTCCCCAACCATTAAAATCATTGAAGGGTCATTTTGGATTAGATGATCAATGGTGGTTGTTGTGTTGCTTGTGAGACCTAAATCTCCAACAACTGCTATTCGATGATGATAAATATTGGGACTAAGCAATGCTATGTTTACAAAAGCATGCTCCTCACTCATAGCGCGCAACGAGCTATCTCCACATCTATAATAATACTTTCTTCCAGGTTCAAGGCCTACAACAAAGCCGAAGGCTGAAAGGATTAATAATCAACACAGCACAACTGATGACTGCTGAATGATGCTTCTTCGTACAAAGCCTTTTCAAGTAAGTGATTGACAATTAAGTCTGATTTTCATGATAAGCTTCATTAGCTGTGGCTGCTACAAGGTACCAACTTGGTGAAGTAGGAGTGCATGTGGTGGGTGTAGTTGTACGGTCTATGGGATAATAGCTCTCTATATGCTATTGATTTTGTAATTCTTTTCCTGGTGTTTTTGGCATGGTCGGGTATATTCAATCCTTTCAGTTAAAAAAACCAACTTCCCCTACATTCTTATGATAAATTCTAAGCAATGTAAGGGAAACTATGAATCATACACTTCAGCATTTCTCTTCCAGTTCCAACATTTCTAAGTCTTTAAGGTGGTATCACTTGCATGCCCATTCCAACACAAAATGTCAAGAGCGGTTGACATGTTCCTGTTGCAGGGACTGAAAAGATGTTGAGAACTTTGGGCAAAGCAACCGGAACAGAAACAGAGTATTTGAACATATGAAAACGAATATTTATCATCTAACTTAACCAAGCAAGTTCTTAAGTTTTCCCAAGGTCGCAATTGGAGAGTCCTTGTTCAAAGTCCAAATAACAACTTTTTTAAGATTAATGTTGCTACTCTTGATGTTAATCAAAAAATTAAATTGTTCCATTACCAACTTGTTATTTCATCATTAGGGATTTCAATATTGGAACACCGGAAAAACACACAAAAAAAGGTTGGGCTGAGTATTTATTCTCTTCTTTGGCACAACAACAAGATCATTAACTCCCTCAGTTTTGGGCTTAGGAACTACTAAAAATCAGGATACTTTATTGGAAGAATCCTGGCGGTGCAGCTAAGCTACACTGTTCTTGTAGTGAACCACATAAATAAATAAATAAATATTAATTCTCAAACTTTATTCATTAGTTTGTCTAAGAAAGGAGCAGGACCCTTTGTTTTTGGCAAATGTACTTCAGCCTCAGGACTTCAATATCCTATGAGCATGCGCCCACACAATGAAATTGGGTAGTTTCTTAATTTGCTCAATGAGCAAACGGGAAACTCTTACTTTGTAATGGATGGCTGTTTAGTAAGGGGTATGGGATTAGGTGGTATAGGTAGTATTATTAATGAGGTTATTATTAATAAGATTATTAATAATAATTAGTACTAATTAATAATAATTTTATGTTTGGTAACACAATTATTAACACAACTTATTCCTAAAATTTGATTTTCATATCTTGTTTATACGGGGTATAAATAATACCACCCCCACCAAGGTATTATTAATAAGGGTAAATGGGAGATAGAAGAGGCTTATCCGGATTTACTATTATTATTAATAATCTAGCTAAAAGGTTACCAAACACCTATAAAAAATCACTAATAATACTATACTTTCTTAGTAAACCCTATCAAACGTGTCAGTAGTCTAATATAGTAATACATATTTCCGAACGCCAACTTAAAATGCAATTGGAACACATAAAATATCAAAGGGTTTCTGAATACAGTTTTCACATGAGCCTCAATGAGGTGAATCTCCCATATCAAAAGTAATTTCCATCAAATTATGAATAAATTAGCAAAATCACCATACACACACAAAATCAAAAATATTAAGGAGTTTAAAGGGGTAATGCTACTTACGATCAATCTTCACATGATGAATGATGCCAGACGTATAATTCAACAAGCCCTCAAAAGGGTACAATTGACTATAAACCATGGAATCCCCTCTACATTTCATCGACAACTTCCCACTTTCTTTGCCGTACCATACCTCACTAGCAACACTATTTGGATCAAGTGGAGTCACATTCAACCCATTCTGTGCATCCCCTAAGATACCAAAACAAAATTTAGCGCGACATATGAGCTAATCAACTCAATTCCACATATGAATAACAAAGACACATTTGCTAAACATGGCAAAGAACTTAAATGTAGACATAATCCACATTAATTATTAAACAATTGAACTAAGAAATATGGTAGGAGTAGGGAATATTACTTATACCAAGAAACCCACAGTGATTATCACAATAGCAAAGACAGCAATTGCAAAAGCATGAGAAAAAAGAACTGGAAGTAGTAGCTAGAAAGACTTGTACCAGTAATCCAAGAAACCCACATTGAAGTTGGGGAGGAGATAGCAAGAGCAATCTGTTCTGGGAAAATTGAAGTAACATTCTTTCTAAGCCTGGGATGATCCATAGGCAAGTCATCACTGCCCCTTCTCAAAGATGGGTCAAATTTTTGAGTCACTGGCTTAAATGGACCTTCCAATGTGGTGGGTATGTGGTGTTTGCCCACCACCACTTCAGTTATGATCAAAATGACAACAATGGTTACAGAAATCCCACAACCCTCCATGTGGGTGTTTGCCATTTTTCTTTGATTTTTGCTGTTCTCGATAAAGCCCAGCTCTAAATCTGTGACAACATAGCTCAAAATGGTGCTGATGCGATAGTTTGAAGGTTTGTTGGGTATGGAGATATTTGCTTTTAAGTTCTTGTTTTCATGTGGAGCTTTTGTGCAATCGTTGTGGAATTTTCAGATAGTTTTAAGGTATAAGAAATGGAATATGCTAATATGAAGTGAAAGGGAGAGATTCCATGTTTTGTTGAACGTGGGTAAGGAAATCTTTTATCAAATTGTCCTTGCTAAGATAGCATTAGCCAAAATATCATTTTCTACTAATTATTTACCAAAATGTACCTCTTGGAGTAAAATCCGTAGTAGTAGTAGTAGGCTAGTAGCAATTCAAAAAAAAAATTGGGGTAATTGAAATATCAAAGTTAGTAGGTCCATAATTAAGTAGAATTTGTATTACTTGGTGAATAAATTAGTCTTTGATCACGAGTACAACATTTCTTCCTATGGTAATATAATTCGTATCATTTATATCATTCATATGAATATATAATACATTAATATCATTCAATATTACATATTAATATCAAGCGTTTTTCATATACTATCATATAGCTATACGTTATAATAATATTATTATTTCACAATTAAACTTCACATTATCTTACCCCAAAATAATTACTACCTCCTCTCTCACTCAGATGGTTTGAATCATACCTAACCCCACCGGAATCCTCCCCCTCATATTGTTCCCGTTCCTTACCCCTCATATTGTTCCCGGTGAGGCTGCGTCGCACATTAAAATGGAACATCAAATATTTATTGGATTATCGTTACTATATTCTGATACTTCATTTGATGTCACCGCAGTTCAATCATAATCATCTAAACGTAAATAAATAAAAATATTACTTAGGGTTAGATCAGGAATGCGATATATGATGTTATTGCACTGTTCACTATTTGAATATGAAATGATATGAATGATATGAGTTTATGAACTAAAAGACTAAATTCTCCTCATGATGTGAAAAATTTGAATGTGATGTGAGGAGAGAGAATGTGATGTGAAAGGTTTGAATGTGAGGAGAGAGAATATGATGTGAAAGGTTTGAATTGATTTGTGAGAGTATATAGATAGGGGTAATAGATGGAAAATATTTGATATTTATTTGTGATGTTGGGTGATATTTGAGTAAGATATTGAAAATATATGAAATATGTTTGATGTTGATATATTGAAATGTTGTAATATATTTGACTTGTGATCCGAGCCTTAATCAATTCATTTAAATTAATATATATTAGTACAATAATTTATTTAATTTACTATGACTTATATGATAATATAATCTAAATTGATTGCATACATCTTTCATTAATATGTCTCTTCATAGCTAAGAAAACTAAAATAAATACTCACAAGTCATAACATGATTAAAAGTTTACATCATCCCCCTAAACTTAACCCTAACTAAAAACTTTCCCACTTTCCACCCTACCACCACAACCCGCTCATTACTTTTCCCCTTCAACGCAACCCGTCCCTCTCCTAACAGCCTTCCCATCTCCTAGAGGCTATGAACTCGAGAAGATGGTGTTGTTTGGGCTAGGAGAGCAACGGGGTGGTGGTGATGGAGATCTTTCTATTTCGACCCCACATTTGACGTGTCACGTAGGATGTGATACCAACAACATCAACAGTTAGGATTAAACTAAGAAAGAGAAGTTGAAATGAATGAATGAATGAATGAAAAAGGAGTCAGCCACTCGGCTAGAACAGTCTTTGATCATCATACAATGGAAGGCAGGTCACACCAAAATAAAAAATTATGTATCCTTTTTTTTTTCCTGTAAGAATATAGAATATATCCCCTATGGCATGTATCAACAGGCTTTGTCCCAAATTTAAAAAACAAAACAAAAATATAGATCATGTGTCACATGTGCTTCTGCATAACACTGCACACATTTTACTTGACTTTCTTCACCAGGCTAGCTGTGCAGAACTCAGCATCGTCCTTGATGAAACTCCACCACAAATACGTGAGAGGGATAGTGGTGGCATGCCAAAGAGCATGTGCGTCCACAAAACCTTCGTACGGGGGAAAATCATATATCTCCAGGAGCATTGCAAGGCCACCTCCCACAACCACAATCCACAATTTCCAGCGAGAAGGATGGCGACTGACTCCAGCCCATATTGCCCAGATCAGAAGTTGTGTAACGCCCATGAGTACACACACTTTCATATTCCAACCTGTTGATTTTCCACAAATGTAAAAAAGAGAAGGTAAGAATAATCAAAAGGTAAGATTTGGTTTTAAAAAAATAAATGGGTTAAAGTGGTGGGCACTTTGCACCTTCCCCCCCCCCCCCCCTCCCTCCCTCT
Organism: Lobelia cardinalis; assembly: GCA_028566635.1. NCBI lineage: Eukaryota > Viridiplantae > Streptophyta > Magnoliopsida > Asterales > Campanulaceae > Lobelia > Lobelia cardinalis. The sequence goes on along the minus strand of JAOWAN010000054.1, from coordinate 2,814,730 downwards.
CAAGAAGATCTAATCAGTACATCCCAGGTACCAGAATTCAATTTCACACTGTGTATTATACAACTTATAATGTGCATTGTACACTACTACTACATATGAACCTCTTCCACCACCAGAAGTGGCACAAAAACAAACAAGTCACAGCGTTGGTGCAACTATAGGCTACTACTATACTCCCTCCATTCAAAGCCAATTACTTTGACCTATGATTTTAATAAATGTATCCATTATATATAAAAATCTTAAAATTTCTTTACTCCCTCCGTTCAATTTTAAGTGTCCAGTTCCATGAAAAAACACTCACAATTTTCATGAAAACAAGACACTGAGTGGTACTTTTCTATAGATTCTAAATATTGAAAGTTTATCGCCTCCAATGTAAGAACATATGTTAAAGACTAACTTTAGTCTTATGTTGAATTTATTTATTAAAAAAAAGGAAAATGGACTCTCCGGTTGGAATGGAGGGACTATAAAGTGATTGTCGGCCAAAATCACGATTAGCCAAAAGTAAACTACAAAAGAAGTTTCTATTATACTGCATTTGCCAGATTAATATAGAAAAACAGTTTGCATCCAAGAGGCCAGGTGTCTAAGTAAATGGAGACGATAAGTAGTTACAATACCGTAATCCATTTTATAGTTGTTGAGGTACAGTATATGGGTGGTTACAAAAGCGATCAACGGAGCAGAAACCATGACTCTGGCAGCCTCCAGCCTCACATTGAAACTTCTTAGTATAGCTAGAATAAGCGAGTACCCGAGCAAAGCAATTGCAGAGAAGTAATCTAGCCTTTCTGTCAAATCCACATCTCTGCAAACATGATCATATACACACTCGAATTAGAATTAGTAAGACCTGCTTGGTTATATCCTGTGCATGATGTACATATTTTACTTATATAGACATTAAAATGGCTCTGTCAGATCTGCTGATCTGGTTCAATTTATGTTGTTCATTACTACACACCATCATATAACAGGAGGGAAATTTTAACGAGTTAAAAGCATGAACTTTGATATATTTGCGATGTATGTACACCATCAGTCCTATTAGGCCCGGGTTTTAGAAGTCAATTTTTCAAGAGATTTGATACATTAGTATTACATCCAAGGTAGTCAAAATCGGGATCTTAAATAAGATCGGAGAGGGGGGTTAAGATCGGAATCGTAAAATCGGATCGTAAAATCATAAGATTCTACGAACTTCTTAAAATTAAATATTAGAACACATAATGCATATACCAATATAAATATTATAACACATAATACATATATGAACTATAAAACTTGCAAGAAATAACTAAACCTTAGATTAATTTATAAACCTGAAAGTATAATTGCATAATTGTTAAAGTTGAATAGATGAGGGGGTGTAAGTGTAAAGTTGATTAATTTATAATAGTGTAATGCCCTAATTTGACACTGATCTTACGCTGCATCGCTCCTCAACCTCCGTATGATTCTACCGTACGATTCCAGCGATTTTGCCCCAGTTGCGATCCTAAGCCGATTTAACCAGAAACCCTACCCTAGAATCTTAAAATCTAGATTTTACGATTAAAATCTAGATTTTGACTACCTTGATTACATCCGGCAGTTTTAAAGAATACATTGGGTAATATCTTCGAATGGACCCAGAGAAGTGTAGGACTCTTCAAGATATTATATGTGTCTTTTGAGTGATCACATGAATTGTTAGCCTATTTTGGATAAAAGTCTTTATTGATAAAATATGTCCCATTGCTAACAAACATTCCTCTTTTCGCTTCCCAAGACCATCATGAGAATCTCTATCTTATCACACCCGGTCAACCATTGCATTAAATGCACTAAAAGCCAAAAAACTATTTGAGCCATTCCGTTACTTCTACAAAATTTATATATATTACTGTGAAAAAGAAAGCCAAACAGAAAAACTCACCGGCAGTGAAAAACAGCACTCCAAAACCATGCATTCAATGATAAGAGCCCATAAATATTCCATAAACCAGCATAATCATAAAATCGCTTCTTATCTGATTTCAGGGGCAGCTTGTAGTGTAAAAGAATGAAAAAAGATAGCCACCCATGGAAATGCATTGCCAGGTTGAGAGCAGAGAGAGCTACAGAAGCAGGCTCCTGGATTTTACCATACATTTTTCAACATTCAAACTTAGAACTGTCTGAATCAGAAAACTAAAGCAATCAATATCTGCAACAGAATAAAAGAGATTGTGAGGAAGTAAGGTTATCCACAAACCTGAATCCCATACAATCGCTTGAAGGGCCATTTACCATGATATTTGATAGGTTCATGACCAAATGCTGCTCTATCTTTTTCTCTAATAGTCATACAGTAGTATCGGCAATCACTTTGGCAATCCCATTGTTTCCACCGCAAGTAAAGAGGTTCTTGCATGTACCAACGACCTTCAAGTGCATCATCCGAAGGGGACTTGCAGCGTGGAAAGCATCTTTCCCTAACACAGCCTGTCTTCTCACATTCTCCTATGCAAGTCCTGATACCATAGAATGAGAAACTTCTTTTTTAATAGTTCGTCTAGTCAGCATAACGGAAAATGTAAAATCATACACTTGTCAACTTTTCAAAGTAGAACACTTTTCTGCTAGGTGAAGAAATGAAAAATGAAGGTCAAACAAACAATGCCTTGTTTAATCATTATTAATGAGTAATGACAAAGATCAATGGTCAACAAATCAAACGAAGGAGTAAAAGAAGCAGAACTGTACACATGTGGCATGCTCCAGCTCACTCATCAGGCGGAATAGTGTATTGATTAGACGAACCAATATTATGTAGAATGCAGATCATTTCGCTAGTGGAGCAGGGACGAGAAAGCAGTGCATCATATCAGCTAAAACGAAAAAAGTGGTAGGAGTATATTAATTTACTTGCTATGGTTAGGAAGCTGATTTATATTTTAGTATCAAACGCTCTACAATCAAAGATATTAGATTATCACCTACAACAAATTTGTTGAAGTCTGAAACAATCTTGTAGAATGTTGTGAAGTATGAGATCATTTATAACACAAAAGGAGAACATGGGCAAATTTTTGAAATGCAATTTAGTATTTGGAACAGAAGTGCACCATGTTTTTGGTACATTTATACGAAAAAACAACTCATTAGGTTAGGCAAAATCTGCCGTCTCCTGGTCTTGATGTTTATGTTGCAAGAATGAGAAGGTCTGAATTCGAAAGATAATTCCCTGGAACCAGGGGATGTGCTTTGTTAAATGAAAAAACAGGATAACTACCACCATTTGCCTTCTTCTAAGGAGAGTTTTCCCTGCTAGAAATTGCATGAGGGGATCAAGGGCATTGGAAAAACAGTATTCTACTATAGAGAGTGAACCCAGGTCCAACTAGCAGCCCCAAGTAAATATATAACTCATTGGTTTTCCCTAATCTAGGGATATCATATATATGCTTAAGATGATTTGACCTTAGGATTGACACGAGATTGGTTGACTTGAAGGATCGACATTTGTTAAAGATTTTCTTTCCATATAACTTTTGGTTATATCCTGTTTCTTCCTTTCATCTTCTCTATTAGCTCTATAACTTATCCCCTTTCTTCCTTTCATCTTCTCTATTAGCTCTATAACTTATCCCCTTTCTTCCTTTCATCTTCTCTATTTGCTCAACATCAAATCGATATTGATTTCTATAGTCAGAGACCTGTTCACATCAGGAAATAATTTTTAAGAGTAAAGAAAATGTACTGCTATAGAGTGCAAAGTAGTGCAACTCTTGCATACTAAACAACAACAACAAAACCTTAATCCGAGTCGGTTGGGGTCAGCTACATGAACATTTTTCGCCATTTCACGTGGTCCAGACTCCAGTGTCATCATACAGACCACATTCATTCACATCTTTCCGTATTGCCTATGTCTACCTTAACTATATCCATATCCTTAACTTGATTAAGACTAAAATCATCGCACTTCGTAACTGGACATTGTACGTGATCAAACCATCTTAGGTGGTTCTCTCTCATCTTCTCCACTGAATGAGCTACTTTCACCATTTCTCGTATTTGTTCATTACGAATCTTATATTTTCTAACTTTACCACACATCCATCTTCTATGAAATGAAAACCATTTAACCCATCATAGGAACACATACAGCATGCTTGCGGGTCCCATCCAAAGCCCATCCACATAATTCACAAAACGGCCAAAACTGACAAAAGAAACGTATTCTATGAAACCAAAAAATATTAAGAGTTCAGCCATCTGTTTTGTTCTTATTACTTTAAATGAGCTAGAGGTCCTCCACTCCTCCTCAAGAAGGTAACTTGGATCCAGTGAATTAGATAGGAAAGGAACACATCCCCAAACACAACAATCAAGATGGACAATCAATGCTGCCTAGTTGTTCGACAAAATCATGAATCATGAAACCAGGTTTCGAATCATTTGAAATGCAAAAAATGTACCAACAATTACAAGGTCACCGTAAAATTCTAATTAAGAAACTGGCTAAGTGAAGCAGTCAGGGTGCCAACATGTGCACTCGCAGTAAGCAGCTAAACAATGCAAGCGAGATGGCTTGAGCCGAAGATATTGCCAAACCAGAGCTCTTTTCCATGTTACAAACTCATCTGAAAGCCTAAACTGTTAAGAGTGGGAATGCAACTCAAGCTTCAGACTCGGTTGTGTTCTTGCGCATGACTTTCATCCATGATTTTTGATTTTTGACTTTTCTCTCTCATTGGTCCCACAGTTTTTCTCTCTATCTCTCTCTTACTTTTTACTTTAATCATTACAAAAACCCAAAACCAAATCAATAAATCACCCATTAAACTCCTAAAGTTTGGAAATCTCACTGCCAAAAAGGTATCAAGAATGAAGGAAAATCATCCGAAAGCCTTTACCATGTTACGAACTCATCTGAAAGCCTAAACTGTTAAGAGGGGGAATGCAACTCAAGCTTCAGACTATTGAACTCCTAAAGTTTGGAAATCTCACTGCCACAAAGGTATCAAGAATGCAGGAAAATCAGGAGAAGTGGTAAAATTTGGTGAATCTTCCGCATCATGAAATCCCTCGCCCCTCTCCTTTTCCTTCTCTGCCAATAACAAGTAAATAGAAGAGAGAAAGGCATGCACATCCGCCTAACAAAAGAAATCTACAAAAATGATAAACTCAACTTACATTCAGAAGTTTGAATTTACTCAACACTGCATTATCTAACTCAACTCAACTCAACTCAGCTTTTCCCCAACAACTAAAGGATAATGAGAGGCAAACAAAAAGAAAGTATAGAATGAAGTATCTAAGTTAGCAAAAGTAACATCTTTAAGTTTTACCTATATACAGGGTCAGCATCACCAGCACTGGCATTAAGTACTTTAAACAGAGAAGATAGCACCAACAAGATAGTGATAGGATAACATCGTACCATCTGCACATAAAGTCATGAAAAGGAGTTGAAAGTACAGGAGATGTAGAAAAGGGCAAGTTAGCTTTCGGTAAAACTTTTGCATCCATGATTAAAATAACGGATGCAAAAATTTCCAATGCCCGATGGTCAGAATTTTAAGGTAATAGCTTTGAATCCCTAAGAAGTGCAATTCGGGATCTCATTAACAACAAGCTTCTCTGCGAGGAGATATCTTACTTGAAGACATTAAAACAACAGATATGATGTGACCTAGGAAGAGTTAGGAGATATTATTCAATGATTTTTCTAAGCCATTAGATTCGTACGGGATAAATATAGACGCATCCTTACCAAAATAAATGCATAAGTGCATCAGCTGTGACAAGCAGAATGTCAGAATTTCGTGGAAAGGGGTCAAATTTATTATGCAAGTAAAAACAATGCCTAACATTTTGAGTTTGCTTAAAAAGTCGGTCAAAAATTTTCTGTAACTTTTTTACTAAAGTAAAGGGGTCAAAAATAAGAAATGTTAGTATGTTTAATGTAAATAATCATTTTGCCTAAAACTGAAGGTGGTAAAATGTTAATGTTTATTTAGCTTCAGCATGGCTTTGCCGCTGGCTGTGACCACAAAATTTTGCATTAAACGGGCGGGCAAACCCAAAAGGACATAGTACTATGATGTCTATAAATCCGCAGGATGCAAGGCAAATAGTATCAAAAGCCCTTCTAACAACATATATAATGGAAACACTGGCACACTAAAAGCCCAATTTAACTACCATGGTCGTCAATCTCGTTTCCTTAAGGACCCAATTCTCGATGTAAGCCATAGATAAGATGTCAACCACAGTAAAGCATTTACAACTACAGAACTTTGCAAACCTGTGATCATGTAAGAAGAATTAAATTGCCATTCGGTGATCAAACACATCGGAATGTCCTACTTATAAAAGTCATCGAAGTTCAAAGTTTACTATCTTGGTTAGTGACATTAACTTTTCATAAGACATCAGCAATTTCCCTCAATACTTGTCAATCTACGCTGTTAATTTTATGACAAATCACAATTTGACCATTTACCGAAGAGTATTCCTCTCTCACACTCAGATTCACTGTTCCATTTCTCTACAAAACCCCAACAAACATACAGCAAACTTGTACTAGTACTCTTCCATTTCCCCCAAATTTGTAGGGTTTAGTATAACGCAATCAAAGACTTAAAAACGTTACAGAAAAAGAAAGAAAGAAGAGCAACGGAGGAGGAATGTTATACATGGATGTTTGCAAGAGTGACTCCACACTAAAAGGGGCGGATTTCGATTCGATGACTATTTTGGAGTTCGATCTGGCAAGAACATCGAATGATGATGATAGCTTGAATGGCGTCAATGGCTGGCGATGATGATGGATCTAAGTTTGGGGTTTCCACAGCGAAGTGAAACTACTGTAGTAGGGAGAGAGGTCAAACGACGATAATGGGTAACGCACTTTCATGAAAGTTGCGAAATAGGTATTGAACTACCTATTTTTTTTAACTCGTGTACTTTATTTTTAATTTTGAAATGGGTTTGTTCAGAAAAGGGATTAACTTTTGGACTAATTTGTCCAAACTGGATCTCCATCTACACATATACATAACCTTCTACTATTGCCTCCAGTCACCTCTCTCTCCTCGTGAATATAAAACGATTGTTTAACAGAACAACAAGAAAAAAGTAAGGAAAATTACTTGACTAAAATTAATTAGAACAACAACAAAATGAAATCAAGATTTAGAACTGAATGCCCACTAAGAATATATTACTTACCACGTTTTGCCGGAACCGGAGTAATCCAATCGCCCGTTCGAAGAAACCCTTTCTCAATGCAATGGATGAACCTTTTCACTCCCAAATCTGTTGGTCGCCGTCCAGTCCTAGTCCTGACTTCTATATGGCGGGTAAAGTTTTGCGTTTGGCAATTTTCGAATTAAGATCTGATTTGGACAGAGAGGTGTGAGATATTGTTGTTTCAGACTAGGAAAAAGGAGAGCAGAGCTTGATTAGACACGAAGGAAAACAAAATTTGCACCTCCCAAAGTATCCTCACTAATTCAGTGCACCCCCATAGGCAAACCTATTCCAACCCGCCCCACCGTTACAAAACCTAGACCACCCCGCCCCCCAATCGGTCTGGTGTCTTCAATTCGGTCTCAAATCCGGTATAACATAACTTTTCTGTAATTGTAGAGGGGCATTTAGGTCTGATCACCAAATAGATTTGCTGGGGGCCTCTATTTTTGATTCCCCGGTTACAAATAACTACTCGTCTTCAACCTTGGCAAAATTAGGATTCTAACGGAACAAGGTAATTATTTTTCTTCTTCTTCCCGTCCATTTGTTAATCGCCGGTGCCACCGGAGCTAAGGTCACCAACGCCAACAATTCGTTTCCTAACCGATCAAAAAATCATTGTAACCCAAAATCAAACCCAGTCAAGAACAATGGATGGGATGCGGGGGCAGAACTATCATGTATAGCTCAAACCGCTTTCAAATAATTCCCCAAAATAAACTAACCACCCAATTAGCCAAAGTCACTAGATTCAGGAGATATGAAATCATCGATCACTCCCCTTCCCTCTATCTATCCGAAACCACAATTTTCTCCCCCAAACTGAAATCAA
>JAOWAN010000054.1:2776780-2792960 GCA_028566635.1 Lobelia cardinalis | reverse complement strand
GAGAGAGAGAGAGAGAGAGAGAGAGAGAACAAATAAGGAATCGACCTTCAGAAAGAAAAAAAAGAAGAAAAGAAAGGAAGAAAGAGAGAAAGAAGTGATCGACTTACCTTCAGATAGTCGCCGATTGAAGAAAAGATAGGTCGCCGATTGCCCTAATTTGTCAAGGGATTAGAGGAGCGATCGACTTATGAGGCTCGCCTCTGCCCTATTGAAGTGATAAAAGCGGCAATTTCCTAAATTACCTAAGGTTTTCATGATTTCCCCCAGCCAAGTAAGGGGCTTTTAGGGATTTCGACGCCCTATCCGCTATTCGCGCCGCTACAGCCACGATGACCATCAATCCCGCTATCGAAGAGCTGTCGCGGGGAAGCCCTAGGCCGCGACGTTGCGCCGGGATAGCGCGCGATTGACTACTCTGGTTTAACGAAATAGCGAGGGTATAACGAGTTTTTCATTAAGCTTGACCTAAAATTCAAAAAAAAAAAAAAGACTATTTGTAAAGCTTATTTGAAGTTTAAGGGCCGAACATATAAGAACATAATTCTCGGACCAAATGCAAAGTTAAGTAATAGTACAGAGACCAAATAATTATTTAATCCTTTGTTTTGGCTTAGGTGTACTTTTCGATTCTGCCAGCAGATCTTCTTTCTATTAAGCAATGAAACCTATCTGAAAGAAAATAATATAGAATTTTCATATTGCTGGTTAGAGTCAAGTGTGAACACAGTCGACACAGAAAGTTGTGGTTGGCCTCCTCAGCTTCCTTGATGCGTTGAAACTTCCTAGTCAGTATTTAACAGCATTACTATGAAGGATCGCAAATGATCATTCTCTTGTGAGAGACCGTCAGTTTTGACTTCTTACAGTAGGGAGGCGAGGAGAGTTGAAACATGGCTGTGAAAGATGCTTGGAAGACAAGATGATGGAGGGAATTTGCAAAACCCTTATTGCACTAATAATTTATGTATATCAGGAGACAAGACTAGTGAACGGAGCCTTTTGGGGATTAGTATATGCAAATATCATGCAGTTGTGGACCTGCTAGGAGAGAGGGAGGAGCGAGTTTCTTGATGTTCCTACAAGAGAGGAGTAATATGAGGAACTTCATGCTACAATGTACAACATCCTTTTTGGTTTTGACTTGGTCAACATTACTAATCACTTGTTATTTGTACACCCTCTGATGTACACAGAGAGACTATTTCTGAGGGTTAAGGGTGCGAACATCAGACCCTCACTCTACCTCTCCAACGAGACCCTCATACTCTCAATGCACAATCTTCAGTGTCTAGTTTGCATGCTCTACAAGCTTATTTATGTTAAAAAAAAAAAAAACTGAATTATGATATTCTGGCTTTGTAGAATCTTGCTAGCAGATCATTGGTGGATGATGTGCTGAAGAAAGTTCAAGGATTGAAACCAATTGCTGATGAACTCAAAGTGCCTTTGTCTCAGCTAGCAATTGCATGGTGTGCTGCAAATCCTAATGTATCGTCAGTTATAACTGGTGCTACAAAGGAGTATCAGGTCAGTTCATAGCATACCTTTCCTGCAGATAATTTTCAATTATTATTTTTTTCTTTATTATTCAGTTATTGACATATTAATGAATTGGGAGTACAATTTGATACTACAGTAGACAGTACGTTTTTTGTGGCTGATTTACTTCCGTGCTCAGAAATTAAGTGCCGGAGCTCAGAAATTAAATGTCGGTGTGAGCATTTTAGTTGTTTTTGTCTAATTTGCAGCTCCCTACATCACCATCTAGTGGTCTCTGTTTTGGGAATTCTTTCCCTCGGCCACAAAGTTGTGTACTTATTTTGTCCTTCTACCCCCCTTTAATGACTATAGAGCTTATACTAGATTTTCTTTTCGATGGGAATGAGCTTAATTTTCTTTATAATATACTTCATTCTCATACATGGGAATAATAATTGATTTGGTGTCGGTCTGCATTCTTCCTAGAGATATATTCTCGTACACAAAGGCAAGGGAGAGTGTGAAAGTTCTCTGTAACAGTTGCAGCTGATTCATGAAATGAAGTTTCTAGGACTTTAATCAGCTACTTGAAAAGAAAAGAAAAAGAACAAGGAACTCTGGTCAGTTTTCACCTCAAAGAGGAGTGATCATGTTTAGTCTAAGGGGCCTTCAGCACATGGTGTTATTCTTAGCGAAAGGATGGGCCACGCCCATTTTTAAACAGATAAGTATGCCACTTGATATGAGATTGGTGGTGGGTGATAAATGTAATCTTGAAGCCTGCTTTCAAAGTTTGATCTTCGAAGATATTGCAAGTATAGACTTCTAATTCGTCAGCTCTGAGCTTCGAGCGTGTCGTAAATATCTGTTTGGCTCACACGTGAATACATCTTTTCATTTGACATCTTTTGGTTGTGCTTGAAAAAATGTCAAATTTGCCCTGTATGATAGGATCACTTAACGACCATCTGTTGTTGATTGAAATAAGTTCGAATTGCTCCAATACTTTAAAAATTCGTTGAAAGACCCCAAAATTTAACATTCAATTTATTCATCTTAGCCCTGCCGTCTAAAATTTTACGTAAATATACACATGTGGAGCACATGCTTAGGGTATCATGCTCCATTCGTTTATTTATGGTTTTATTTTTTATTTTCTAAATGACTTTCACTAAAAGAACTAACAAAGACCATTAAAGAAGATAAAATTCCTAATCTAAGTATGTGCAAATTTTTAATACCTTCATGGCTTCATATTAAATTTTACTCTAGTTGAAAATATCTTTCTTGTTCAAACAAAAGAACAAAAGTAAAATGATGTAAATTTTAGTGATATATTCTAGATTATTATCTGATAGTTGATGTTATAAAATTGGTAACATTAATAAAGTTTTCAGGTCGCTTTACTTCTTGTCATTAGGGGTGAAGATTCGAATTTATCCAGTAAAAATTGGATACTAGTTATGTGTTCTGCCACGTTTTGAAGGACAATGGCAATGTTGTCAAAATAAGTACTATGCGAATCCGCAATTGATCCTTATTAAGTCATAGGTTTGATATTTTTTGTGTCGTGCTTGTGTCTTGTCTATTGAACACATAGCACCTCTTTGTCCACTTGTTGACTCTCAACTATAATTATATTCCGTCTATTAAATTCTGTTTGGTATCCCACTAATGCAGATTCAAGAGAACATGAAGGCTATTGATGTCATTCCTTTGCTTACACCTGCTATGATGGAGAAGATTGAGGCAGTTATTCAGAGCAAGCCAAAGCGCCCAGATTCATATAGGTAAACAATGGGATGGGTGTGCATGTACTTCAAAGCCCACATGGTGTTCCGCTACTGTACTATTGAGAACATGTTTTCTTCATTACAAAATGGTTTACCTGAAGATGTTTACTAGTGCCTTCAATTCAAGCCTTTTGACTTGAGCTTGAACCGGAGGAAAATACGAGGCTATTTGGCGAATATGTTTGCATCATTTGATCACTAGCTGGATACACTACAATGTTTTCCTCTTATTGCTTATTTCTCCTTGAAGTGCATTTATGGGCAATGTATGATTAGCTGGGTGTTATATGTATTCTCAATGCTTTGTTGTATGAAAGAGGGAAGACAATGGGATAAATGATCCGTGTTTTCACTATTCTGTTGGGTATTTGGACATAGCCTACTTTCTGCAAGCGGTGAAACCTAGAATGCTAATAGTAATCTGCAACATTATGGCTCCATGAAGCACATAGCAATGGTGCTTTCAGCAATATCAATTTTTGGTTGGCTATTGCTGATTCTCTCATTCAAGCGATAATTTCTACCCAAAGGAATTATTCTTTCTTGAGGCGGCTGATCTTGTCTGTGTGAGTCTGCATTGGGTATGATTAGGAAATTATTGCTGTTATTTACTTCTGAAACTAAAGCTAGAGTGCTTAAACGTTGCGAATAGGGCTGTAAATGAGCCAGATCGACTCGTACTTTACAGGCTTGAGCAGAGTTTTCTTTTTCAAAAGTTGAGCTTTCATGGGTTCAAGCCGGACTTGAAATGAGTGGTTTGGCTCGGCTCGTGATAGGCTTGCAAGATACTTGCGGGCCTTCATGAGACTTCGCGAGCCATGGATTTTACATGCCTTTGCGGGTTTTGGCGAACCTTAAGGGGCCTTTGTGTAATGTCCTCCGAAAGTTGAACCATAATTTCTTTGATGGATGGATTTTTTCACCCACATTCAAAGTTAGTCATGCTCTTTTTTCAGTTTATTTTGAGTTTCTTTTAATGATTTGTTAATATACGATTTTATTGTGTTTGAGAGATTGAGTCCCTTTTAAATTATTCTGTGTTCGCTTGGGCCTATATGTTCAGTCTTTTTAAGTTGTGTTTCATGTTATTGAATCTCGATATTCTGGATTGAAATTTAGACATGTTAATGGTAAGTTGAGTCAGACCTTAACAAGTCGAGCCCGTAACGAGTGTGCAAGTCGAGCCGAGTCGAACTTGTAAAATATAACGTGTCTAAAAAATTGTGTTCGACTCGACTCATAAAAATAGTACAAGTCGAATCGAGATGTCTAAATGGATTGAGCCGGCTCGTTTACAGCCCTTGTTGTGAAGTATCATAGAGATCTATATGCTTGCAGGCCTATTCTGCAACTGCAGTTCCCACGAGGAAATTCTACGGTTCTCTTACAAGACTAATTAACCTAAAGGGTGTAAATATTTCAGGAAAATGAAACTTATTTTGAAATGAAAATATAAGCAATCTATGAATTTGGGTAAATCCAAAGAATAAAGAAAACAAAACAGAATAGTGTACTTAGCATGGGTGTAATTTCAGTTCATTTAATTGATGAGTATGGTGTTTGCTCTTGAAGATTGGTATCGTTAGGGCGACTTAGTTCGGTTATTATATACTCCGTTCGTCTCAAAATGAGGAATCCGAATTTCATATTTCAAGATGACACAGAGAGTGAAACATCATTTGAGACAGAAGATTCGAACTCCAAAATGAGTGTCGAAATGAAAGCAACTTCCAACATTTGATAATATATAGTTTCTTCCCGCGAATCATTTTTTTTTTTTTTGGGTCTAGGTTCAGGTATCCGGTCCACTGGCCGACTAATCCTGTTCGAGGTGGGTCTTGGAGTTAAAGTTTTAAACCTCTCCCAAAGCCGTTGTGGGGGATCGAACCTTAATTTGCCCTACTAAGTGCAACCCCTGACACCACTGCACCAACTGCGCGATTGGTCGAATCAGATGAAAAGGGCAAAAGGAAAACACAAAAGATTAATTAGAGAAAAAAATAATAAAAAGGGGGGCTCCACATCCACAGAAGAGACCCACAAAATAACGACTAGCCGACTATATCCATATCGAATAGGAGGGAAATTCATAAATTAGTTAACAAAAGCCCATATCGTTAAGGCGTGATGTCTCTCCATCGACAAAGCATTTAGCTTCCGAGATATATGCAACGCCTTCTTCTCTCTCTCTCTCTCTCTCTCTCTCTCTCTCTCTCTCTCTCTACCAAACAAAACCCAAATCCCAGAACCAGTTTCCTCTTTTGGTGTCCTCTTGTTTGATCCCAAAATATGCGGAAAAATGGACATCCAAAAAATTGAATTTCTGAGGTAATTCCCAGGTACCCAATTTCAAGTCTATTTTTTTCTTCTAAAGTTTTGATTTTATCATGTAATTGCTGATTTTTCATGATTTGTTCATTTAATTTTTTAAAGAGATTTTATTTGTGGGTGTGCTCAATAACTTGGAATTGATTATCATTCTTCTCTTGAAGCTGAATTTGTCCATGCTTTAAAACGCAATGGTGGAAGCATCTATTAGGAATTTGTTTTTGATGATATCTTTGTTCTGATATTGTAATTATCATTTAACAAGACCATTAGGTTTTAGGGATTGGATTTCCTTCAACTGTTGATAAATAGATTGTCCAACATATTGGCCTTTTAAAAGTTTTTTCTCTGTTCTTCTTTGAGGGCAGTGTGAGTTTCGGTTGTAATCGAAAGGATTTTGGATGGAAAGTTGAGAGAAGCATAGATTGTTAAAACTTTGGACTAGGTTTTCCTTCGTGTAGAGAAAGTCTGGTCTTACTTGTTCGCGGACATCAGGAGCACTTGCCAAAGTACTTGTGATTTGTGTGATGGGCATGAAGAAACAAGTCTCCAAAGAGCCGAGAATGTATGTTGGTTGAAATAAAAGGTTCATCTTGAATTTCACTCGAGGCAATGATGAGTGAAACTCCCGGCCAGCAGCTGGACAACAAACTTGCAACCAGCGGTACACCTTATGGGGACACAAGGTTGCGCAATATCTCTGTACAGACCGGTGAGGAGTTTTCTCAAGAGTTCCTTCGGGATCGTGTTACACCAAGAATAGCACAAGCACAAGGCGTAAATGATTTGAATCAGCAGCGCCATGAAACAAGAGCAGGAATCAGCTTTACCCAGAATCAGCAGCTTGCTTATGAGAAACTTACTGGTCTTCAGGGGATAAGTAGGAAGGATTCTGAAATTAGTGGTGTCGAGTTTGCAGACTCTTCTCCCGGTAGGGAATATCTTATGGAAGTAGAGAAAAGTGCGGATTCTGATGCACTATGCAGATACCACCCGGAGCACGGTTTTAGTGCTGGTGAACAACAGCAGCAGCAATGCACCTTTTCTGATGATATTTACCGTGATCGAGCTACTCTGCTGAGGACAGCTTCACCGTTTAGCAATACTGACTCCCCTCATGCATACCAAGTAACTTACAATTACATGTCTGGTGCTGTTTCAAATTTAGCTTTTCCTGGGAAGATGAAATTCCTCTGCAGCTTTGGGGGAAGAATATTGCCTAGGCCAAGTGATGGGAAGCTTAGATATGTGGGTGGGGAGACACGGATAATATCCATAAGGAATAATCTTACTTTTAACGAGCTATTGAGGAAGACTACCGCGATTTGCAATCAACCTCATACAATCAAGTACCAGCTCCCCGGGGAGGATCTTGATGCACTTATATCCGTATCTTCTGACGAGGATCTTCATCTTATGGTAGAGGAATATCAGGAACTGGAAAGAGGTTCTCAAAGACTACGGATATTTCTGGTTTCTTCTAATGAACCCGAAAGCCCATGTTCCCATGAATCGAGGACCATGCAGCAGACAGATGCTGATTATCAGTATGTTGTTGCTCTCAACAGCATGTTGGACCCGAGTCCTCGGAGGAGCTCCAGTAGAGAGAGTCTTGGAGGAACAGCAATGGATTGTAGTCCCAATTTTGAGAGGGACTCTCCAACTACCTTTCGCCCGTTGGACACTCGAAATGAGGGCAGTTCTTCGAACTTGACGTTGATGCTCCCTGATCCGACTGCTCAGGTTATTCAAACACCCATTAACCTAAACAAGTCATTTATTCAATCACCTCAGTTAACTCCAGTGCAGGTTCGCCTTAAGGATCCAAGGATATCTCAAATGAAGTTGTCCGAGAAGGAGCAACCAGCATTTGAAAATTCCTTTGGTGTTGATCATGGCACGGACTATTATTACAATCATCCTCTTGAAAATGAGACAGTGGTGAGCTACCATAATCAGGATTGGAATATGGTAGATACCCACAATTGTGGTCCAGTCAGAGAGAATGTTTCGCTCTTAGGGCACGGGGACATGGAAATGGAAAAGGCAATGCTTGCTGAACCGACAATTCCTATCCATTCTGAAATGTTCTCGGTTCCTCATGGTAGTACTACTCCACCCTTTTCAGGATCCAATGCCCGTGTGGTTTCTCATTGTAGGACACTTTCTGAGCCGCAACTCCAACATCGAGAAACACCCGTGTATTATGTAGAAGAAGAGATAATCCAATCTGCACTGAAATTTGGGAGGGAAAAAGCAGCCTCCCTTGAAATGTCAAGTTCCTTGCATGAATGGCCAATACAGCAACGAGATACGATGGATGAGAAAGTCCAAGTGGCTGTGAAGGAAAAACAACCCACGTTCAAGACACCGGATATTGGCAACAAATATATTGAATGGGGTCAAGATACGATAAAATGCATGGAGAGGAAAGATTCATGCTTAACTCAGGATGTTAAAGAACACGAAGGTTCTTATGTATCACTTGCTAATCCATTGGATAAGCAGCGATCCATCATGAGGACAGTAAGCAGTGAAACTATTTCCCTAGGATCTCCAGGATTACGACCTACTAATGACGACAAGTTCATCTCAAGATTAAACCTTAAGACGGAGCTACTATCCACTGATTTGTCAATTCCGAATCCAGCCACTTTTGTTACTTTAGCTAAAGAAGTTTCTCAATGCGAGGCCCCAGTGAATGATCATGTTGATATGGCCCAATCACATTCGTCAGATCATCATGATGCTACTGATATGACAGAAGTGGGTGTTATTGTTGAAGATGTAACCGATAGTATGCCCCATGACATCCCTTCATCCACAAAAATTATTCCGCTTGTACAAGATGAACCAAGTGATGGCATCTTGAGTGAAACAGAGAATGAGAGTATCTGTCAAGAATCAGACTGTGAGGTAACTTATTCCTTTCCAACTCGTACATGATTGTTATTTTTCCATTATTTTCCGTACAGGAAGACCTCAAATGTTTAGTTTTTATAGGATGATAAAGGTGACGACAAAAATAAGGCTGAATCTGTTGGTGATGCTGCAACAGCTGAAATGGAAGCAGGAATGTATGGTTTGCAGGTAAGAGTAGTATTCTTTATGGGGTTAATATCATGTTGCAAACAACTACAATGATAAGTACCTTTTAAGGCTTCAATTGAAGATAAGTATTTGAACAACCAAATAAAGTTCTCCTTTTGTAGATTTTATTTTTTCACGCAACAGATTTTTATGGCTTAATAAACTCTTACCATGACTAAAGCTAAACCTCATTATGTGCAGATCATAAGAAATGCGGACCTTGAAGAACTCCAAGAATTAGGATCTGGTACATTTGGAACTGTTTATCATGGAAAGTGGAGAGGAACAGATGTTGCTATCAAGAGATTAAAAAAGAGCTGTTTTGCTGGGAAGTCATCGGAACAAGAGCGGTTGGTACGTACTCCTTACATGAAAGAAAAAATTTTCTGCTCCCACTCTGCAACTTTTCTACTTTGAACCCTGTATTTGATAACTTCAACACGTTAAGACTGCAATAAAAGTGTCTGCATTTTTCTCAATAGAAAAATAACTGGAACCATGAAAGTTAGAAGGTATCAATTTTTCTTTCAGACAAAAGACTTCTGGAGAGAGGCTCAGATTCTGTCAAAACTTCACCATCCAAATGTGGTAGCATTTTATGGAGTGGTTCCTGACGGACCTGGTGGAACATTGGCTACTGTCACCGAGTATATGGTTAATGGGTCACTTAGGCATGTACTCATAAGGAAGGATCGGTAAGTTAATTGTTATTTTCCATACTTTCTCCCACTTAACAATAGACTGATCAATTGACATCTTGTAGTGCTTGCAGAGGGCTTGATAGGCGTAAGAAGCTTATAATTGCCCAAGATGCTGCTTTTGGGATGGAGTACTTGCATTTGAAAAACATTGTTCATTTTGATTTGAAGTGCGACAATTTGCTTGTCAATTTGGGAGATCCTCAACGACCTGTATGCAAGGTGATTGACAGCAGTAATATTACTTTGCTGAAATAATTCGTTCTTATCATCTGTTTAAGTACTGTTGTTATTCCACAAATGTCCCCATTCGAATTTAAAATTTCTCGAGGAAAGTTTTTAGTAGTACCCATTATGAAATTCAAACGTCGTAAGATGGATTTACGGTTTTCGTTCTACTCAATCTTTATTTTCATCTTTTTACGTTTTTCAAAGTGCAAGGAAGTTGACCATGTATTACCGCTTGTAGACTCTTTCGTTGACACATTTTTATTTTTCCATTATTCTACAATCTTCATGAAAGCACAAATAACATTTTCAGGTTGGTGATTTTGGATTGTCAAGAATCAAGCGCAATACACTTGTTTCAGGAGGTGTGCGAGGAACTCTTCCTTGGATGGCACCAGAGCTGTTGAATGGTAACAGCAGTCGGGTCTCTGAGAAGGTAAGCATTTAACCATACCTAGTTTTATGTTTGATTTTTAGAAACGTAAGCCAATGGAATTGATACTGTCTCCTGTCTTTTGAAATCTGTGTCTACTAGTTTCCTTTATTTCTAGCTAATTGTGACAGGTTGATGTTTTCTCATTCGGCATTGCCATGTGGGAGATCTTGACTGGGGAGGAGCCCTACGCAAACATGCATGTTGGTGCCATCATAGGTAAGGTTTACAGCTAATTAAGAAGAACAAACTATAATTCAGAGGCTTGTCGTAGGGTTCTGAACCTTTCATACAGATTAGGCACCTACTACATCAGCCCACATTTGGTATTTTTCCAGTTACATTGTTTGCTCCTTGAGACAGGTTTAGTTTGTCTTAGATTCCCAGTAAATTATATTGGTTCCTAAGTTCCTCCATGGTTATCTCTTCCCCTTGGAAGGAAAATTGTTTTAGATGTGCCCTTTGAACTGATTTGCCAACAGAGCGAAATTTTATCAAATGATTCAATAAAGAGAAACAGAACATAAAGAACAATATACATCCCCATAAAACTTATAACCTAAATGTCTTTTTCCAAATTTAAATGGGGCATCAAAAACAATCTCAAAGTAGTCGGCGTCTCTCATTGGCGCCTCGAGTCAACTCACTGAAGCATGTCTGAGAAACTTGGGAGTTAGTTTAGCAACTTTACCCCAACATTTTGCTTTGGAGAATGGATTTGATCCCAAAGGTTCATTAGGATCGCTCTGCTCTCATATTTAATCTCTTGTTTGGGTTAACTTCACATCCTTAACGAGTATGTTTTGTTATGTCTATCCAGTGCTCATCTGATTTGATAGCGTTTTCCAATCATTTACTTTCTTCTAAAGGTTTGACTATGTTGGTGATCACTTGATAATGAGTTTTGGTCTTGTGGACTTGCAATGAAGGTGGGATTGTGAATAACACACTGCGTCCTCCTATCCCCGAACGATGTGACAGTGAGTGGCGGAAGTTGATGGAGGAGTGCTGGTCACCTGATCCAGCAGACAGGCCTTCATTCACAGAGATAACAAACAGGCTGCGCGCCATGTCCATGGCTCTCCAGACAAAGAGGAATAGTCAGGCTAGGAGATGAGATATGTATAATACATCTGGAGTTTATACGTTGTTTACAGATTGTAAAGATATACAAAGAAATTGTTGTAAGGCATAGCAAGTTTTTGTAGTTCAAAGTATGAATAAAATTTAAAAACACACATTCGTGTTTCCCCACTGTAGCATTTATTTTCTAGTGAATTTGGATGAGTTGCTTAAACTTCAAACGTGTAAAGTTAGTTGAATTTGGATGAGTTGCTTAAAAGTGGCCTTAAAAACTGTCTATTAAGCAACCAAGTCAATTGCTGAAGATCACCTGCTTAAGTAATCCAAAAGAACTAAAGTTTATGTGCTTATGCTACTGCATAAGCAATCAGCTGCATGCTTAAGGATCTACTTTCCAAACTTAAGGCTGCAGGTCAAAGCTCCTCAACGGATGAAAACAAAGTTAATTGCTTCTCAAATCATGGCATCAGTATATAGATAACATTATCTTTACACTTATCTTATTTAGGCTTGGATCACAAGTCAGATATATCATAACATTTCAATATTTCAACATCAAACATATTTCATATATTTTTAATATCTTACTCAAATATCACCCAACATCACAAAAAATATCAAACACTTTCCATCTATTACCCCTATCCATACTCTCACAAATCAATTCAAACCTTTCACATCATATTCTCTCTCCTCACATTCAAACCTTTCACATCACATTCTCTCTCCTCACATCACATTCAAATCTTTCATATCATGAGGGCAATTTAGTCTTTTAGTTCATAAACTCATATCATCTCATATTCAAATAGTGAACAGTACAATATCATCATATATAATCATATATCGCATTCCTGATCTGACCTATATATATGCTTTACTTGCTTGTACCTTTGCTTGTACCTTCCAGTTGTTAACTTAATTTGGCAAAAATATATATGCTTTACTTGCTTGTACTTTCCAGTTGTTAGCTTAATTTGGCAAAAACACTTTATTGACACTGTATGCCACATAACAAGTTAACAACAACATTTCCTTTGTAGCTTTTGTTTCTCATAGGTAATTAATAAGCGGATGAGCTATAGCTTATTATCATGTGAAGTCAACTACACCATTTAATGCTCATTCATGATGATATTGAAATATTGAAGCCCAAACAATGACACATTTATTCCACTTATAAATAGAAGATTTGAAACTAGAATAACAGTTGGAGAAGCCCAAAAAAATTAAGTCAAGAGAGACAAAATTGAATACTTCTATTCCTCTTCCAAACATATTACCTAGAGTCTTCAAAAAGAATAAAAGAATAAAAGTTATAATGCCTACTTACTTCTAGTAACTAACCAAATTAATATAGAGAATGATAAACAGGATGTCGATCCACTAAATACTTGAAATAAGTAAGAATTAACTGAACTAACAATATTAAGCATGATTAAGTTGAACAAATATAAATGATTAATGACAGATACTGAAACGAAGTCCAATGGTGAGAAAATTTAGGAGATATGATTCAATCACTACTACTGATCATACTTGTTCGTTCTATTGATTCTGTTCTTATGGTTTCCTGTTAAACAACAATTTAGAGAATCTCCATTGGAAAGATACACTATTCGTGTCTCCAATATCTCTAGGTACCGAAAGTCACTAACCTATACGATGGACAAAAATCCTTTAAGATTATAAGAACTAAAACAACCCTAACTTCTCTTACACGCATTTAAGCACTATAAGATAGATTAGATGACGAGTGGTCTCCTAGGTTGACTTGGTCGAGACCAAGCATACCCACACTGCGAGGACCCGTAACAAGATCTAAGGCCAAGACGTTGTTGAATGGGTTTGCTCGGCTCCTGGCGAGCTACACTTGGGAGGATGATCGCAGCGAGGAAGGGCGCAAGTTGGTCTCCTAATTATGTTTGGTTAAAGGGCGAGCGAGTATAAAAGAAGGCCCAGAATAGGAAGGCGAGCACAACTTGCTCGGCATGATCGGCAGTGACCAATATTGTCGTCGACGTGATTAGCAAGTTTTTCCTTTTTCGTTTTGATTTCCTATTTCCATTGCTAGTTAATTATTAATTAGTTTCCTAGTTTAAGTCGTTTCCTATTTGGTTTCCTAGTTCGAATTGTAATTCTTTTCTTATTAGTATTTCCTATTTGATAGTTTTCCTATTTCATAGTTAGTTTAGGATTTCAAGAATTATGCCTATATAAAGGCTTGGATTGTATTCAATTGAAATAAGTTTTTATGATCAATTAAAGTGTGAGCAATTTGCTTGTTTATTAGCCAAATTCTTAGATCAATTACGATTTAAGGTTTTAAAAGCATTTATCTCTTCATCTTTTCGGTTCTTTAATCAATTGCGATTGTTGGGTTGATTAGCTATCCATCTTACCTTACCAATTAATGTTTATAGAGTTTTCGCACTTGAAAGGGGTTATGATCTTCCATTGATCAAGGTTCTTCTCATCATTAGCGAATCGTGATTAAGCTATTATACGAAATCCTTTTAATTGAAGTAAAATCATATAATTCATCATCATTATTCGAATTAGAATTTGCAACTACTAAATGAAAGAATGCAAACCAGAGCAATCACAATAACAATAAGAACAAGAATACAAATAGAAGTATTATTATCAAAGCATAAATCAAATAGTAAGATTTACCTCCAACCCCTAGAAAGAAGAGTTTAGTTCATGGAGGAACCAAAGAATAATCCTTAATGTAATACGTAATGTGAGTGCCTCTCTTTTCTCGCTCTAAAAGTTGAGTAAGAGATGTTTAAATACACTGCCAAAAGACTTTTACTATTGAGCCAAAAATCCTAAAAAGAGCTAAAATAATAAAATCCTCGTAATGCGCTTGCACGGGCGTGCCAAAGCTCTCAGTCAACATGCACGATTTTCGATACTGCTTCCTGCTCTGAACCTTGATCTTTAATGTTTTGCCAAAATAGCCCATTTTCTATCCAACACAGCTTATTTATCTTACTTTGACGTATTTTGTTTGGAATTCCTGAAACATGCAAAGCTTAACATATCAAGCGGAAAATCATGCGTAATTACATCAAAATAATCATAAAAATAACACTAAATTATAGACATGAATGAGTGCTATCAACACTCTCACACTTAACTTTTGATCATCTCAGTCAAACAAAAATAAAACTTAAAATAAAATAAAATAAAATCTTAACTCACTTTGTATGAATCACGGTTGTACTTAGCATGTACAACAAGCCGTTAAACTACTAGGTTATCCCTAGTGGACGAGTTGTATCTCTTGAGGATTTACATTGACTCGTCCAACCAAATTTTTTATACCTCAACTCAATTTTCAATACCCAACTTTTCATAGTACATCACAGTAATGATTATCCAGGAAATCTAGCATCAACTTACATTGCGAACTAAACTAGAATAAGCAATCTAATTTTTTCATGTTTCCTTCGTTGGTTTCAAGGAACAACAGTATTATGCCTTCTTCGTGAATATATGTGCAAATATTCGTCTATGAACATCAAATTGCTGTCAAGGCTATTTTCGGGTACACTACTCTCTTAACTCTTTTACTTAACGCAGTAAAATAAATAATCCAAGTGACTTGTGCATATCACAAACATTCACTGTGGTGCAATCTACGCACTCTTTAGATAGAGAGAGCTGACTGTTTAACTTTCTTTTGCTTGAAGGGCATTAAATATGCTATTTTGAAGTTCACCCTTTTTTTATTATTCTGCTCTCCATGCCACGGAAAACGTACATATTACTTCATTTGTTCCAACCCGATTTTATAATCTATATTTCTTTCTTTTCTAGTCAAGACAAGTTTTGAACCCATATTTCACCAATCAACCTCTTATCCATTCCACTTTGATCAAGAATGCGTATGTGTGCAATGGTACATCCATGTAACCTATCTTCCAAGTTAAGACACACATCAATTTCAATCACAGATTTAAAGTATATTAACCAAGAAAAATTTTAACTATCATTCCTATCTCTACAAAACATGGGTATTTATCAAAACCGAATATCATCCATTGAATTGAGGCTTTTGGAAATTTTAATTAATTTATTCCCTAAAAAAATGAAAAAGAAAAGAAAAGAAAAGAAAAGAAAAACTTAAGATACTATAATTATACATAATGTACATGCATATCACCCTCCCACACTTAAAATCTGCATTGTCCTCAATGAACAAAACGTATAATACGCCCAAAGTGAGAGGTAAAGGAGACAAAGAAGTATTCTTAGGATCAATAATTCTATGTTTATCACATATACCTGTGATGAGACTACCACAATGAATGTCACCTTCCCAGTGATCGATGCTCCTTGCAAAACTCTCCCACATTATTGCCGTCTAATCAATGTGCTTATTGTGCTCCATGCCATAGAAGATGTCCAATTTACTTTCAGTACCAGATCATGGCGTGGGTAAACATCTAGAACTAGGCACTAAGAATTCTATGCATGTAAAGATTAGGAAAAGTAGAGATATAATCACAGCTAGAACCAAGAGGATCATATTCGATAGTACCATTGTCAGAGAGCTTTCGCCAAGTAATGTCACCAAAATCATAGCAATCATATTTGTTTATATTCAGATTAAATTCAAAAATTCATTGGAAGTGGTCTTTATCCATTTATGTAGTTTATTTGCTGCGCGAAAAGTGTAAGTTTTATGATCATGGAGAAAAGAACTAAAAAATTCACATACCAGAGGTCTAAAAGTAGGGTACTTTCACCACTCTTTATATTTGGCCCAACCTGCTGCAGCAAACTTCTTATCTAAGTGTTAGACAAAAGATCTCAAAGGCGAACTTTAGATTTACTAGATCCCACTGAAGATACCAAAAAGTATTGGCGACCTAGCGAGCTCTAAGAGACCTCGCGAGCATGGTCATAGCTCTCAGATTGAAGACAGCCAAGATGAAGAGATTATCTCCTTGGCCTAGGCGACCTCTCTGGAGACCTCGCAGAGGGGTCGACCTCTACTATTATACTAGGTGACCAGAAGTGAGGTGATCCTCCCT
>JAOWAN010000054.1:2734496-2762371 GCA_028566635.1 Lobelia cardinalis | reverse complement strand
CTCTCTCTCTCTCTCTCTCTCTCTCTCTCTCTCTCTCTCTCTCTCTCTCTCTCTCTCTCTCTCTCTCTCTTTTCTAACATAAAAATGGTCATATTAAATATTACATCGAATCACAATTATCACGCACCCTAAGGACAAAAGAAAAAAAATCACAATCATCACTCAATTTCTATAAGGTAATTTTATAAATTTTGAAGATCAAAACTGGAAACATTTTATATAACCAAAAACCACACAAAATATAAACATTTTCTTTAATCATCCATCCATCCAAACGGACCCGTAATTTTACTCTTTATTTACGAAAGAATAATGCTAGGTACAAAGGTGAATTACAAAAAAAAATTGGGCACAAATAAGATTAATTAGCGTGCAATGAACCTAATTCCAACTCAAATATTTTTGTTCCGGTGCAATTTCAGAGATGGAGAGAATAGGGTAATGTATATAGATATGAGAAACCAATTAACTCTAGTTCGATCCTCTCTTTCTCTCTTTAATAACAATGAATGATATATGTCACAAAGCAAGCACGAACTTATATTAATTTATATGTGTGCTTGTTTTGTGGCATATATCATTCATTGTTATTAGAGAGAGAGAGAGAGATTGAGAGAGAGAGAGAGAATTTATTTGGGGAACCAAGGGGTGGCTCAGTGGTAGAGCCGAGCTTTACAGTAGGTAAGGTCTCAGGTTCGATCTCTTCCCATTCCCGGCAAAAAAAAAGGAGAACTGTTGTAAATATATTAAGCTAAATGGCTATTTCTAGTAGATTTCATAGTATAGGGTTTGTTGTGTAAATTATAACCCTAAGGACTCCCTATTTATTGATAGGATTTCTCCCATTAGATGAATGAGATTAAGGCTCCACTTTCTCTCCCCTAAACTTTGTGTTCTTATTTCAAGTTCTTTCTCCCTACGATTATTACTAATTATGTTGTTTATCAATCCAATAGGATCCATTTCACAACACGTTATCAGCACGAATTGCTCGAACTTTTTATTGGATTGATTGGAATATTCATCGGACCAACCAAATTTATTTGGTAGCAGAGATATTCAAGTAAGCTTATGCGTGTTTCTATCATTGATTTCCTCATTGGATGCCATGAATATATTTCCTTGAATTATTACTGTTGATATTCAACGGCTTATGAATTGAACGAAAAAAAAAAGGAAAAGATGATTTGCATTATAACAAGGGTTAACTGAATTTTAGACCCCAATGTTTGATCATTTTGGCATTTTAAGCCCCCAGGTTCCAAAGTTGGTAATTTGGGCCCTGATGTTGCAACGTTGCAGCAAATCAGGCCTTTTTGTACGGAAAACGTTCAAAAATGACGGAACTTGGGGACCCAAAATGCCAAAGTGGTCAAACATTGGGGCCCAAAATGCCAAAGTGGTCAAACATTGGGGCCTGATTTGCTGCAAAAAGGCCTGGTTTGCTGCAATTTTGTAACATCAGGGCCTAAATCACTAACTTTAGAACCTGGGGGCCCAAAATACCAAAGTTGTCAAACATTGAGGCCTAAAATGCCATTTTCCCAATAAGAAATGATGTATCATTTGACACAGGATATTCGAATTCAAGTGACACCCAACATGTTGCAGTGTAACTGGGAAGGTCATGGGATTAGGAGGCTGAAATGGTAATTCCCATCGCATAATATTAATATCAGCCGAAAATACAAATTATGAGTCACCAACAATGAGTTAAAACACCTATGAACAACATTTTTATTTGGCATGATTTTTCAGATCAGAGAGAAAACCAAGGGGAGGATTCAGACATAGGATCTGTAGTTAAGAGACCAAACACTGCAACATCCCAGTACTTGCCTTTAGCAAAGACACACTTCCTCAATAGACCCTCCCTATGGAACCCAACTTTCTCCAACACTCTCATGGATGCCACATTCTCCTTCAAAACATCAGCCTGCAGCCTCACCAAATGTGGCAACTCTTCAAAAGCTTCAGAAATCGCCATCTTCAACGCTTTGCCGCCAATCCCTCGTCCCCAATAAGCGGCAGCCAAGCCGTACCCAACATGACCGGTACATCGGCCTTCGGCTTGTCCGGGAGTTACGAAAATGTACCCGGCTGAACGACCATCGACGCATATGGATCTACAGAAGGGGTGAGGAATGCAGTAGTCATGCAAAAAGGCTAATGCTTCATCAATGGTCTTTAGGGTATCGTACCGGGTGAATCGGGTGACATTTTCATCGCCAAAGTACTTCAGCAAGTTATGAGCATCAGAAAGTTTGAAGGGACGGATTGTGATTTTCTTGGACGAATTATGAGCCTCCATAATTTTCTTGGACATAAAATTTAATCCACCGTCAAAGTATGCCACCCGAACACACATTTCAAGCCATAAGAGGCATGGAAATGTGCCTTCTTGTACTCTAGGTCTAGGGGAGAGATTCCTATTGCAGAATTCGAACCAAAATAATACGTGGTCATCAAAAACAAGTAAACTGGTACAAAATAGAAATTATATGGAGCGCATATGCGCTCCTAGCAAGGAACGCCTATGTGCTCTATATTCATTTTATTACGTTGTTTTGTTCATGTTTTATAACTAAATGTTCATTTTATTTTTGATAATATTATTGTTGATTTTCATTAATAATGATAGAAATGATCATTTAGTTATAGACAATGAATAAATAACGTAATAAAATGAATATGGAGCATAGGCGCTCCTTGCTAGGAGCGTATATGCGCTCCATATACAGACCGGGTACAAAAAGTACACGTCTCAGAGAACCACTTCTTTTATTTAAGATGATTTGGAAATGGAGAATTCGTGTTATTTTGAATACTATATCAGACTTTCTATGAAAATGAAACCTAGGATTGATCGAAATATGCCAGATTAAGTAACTGAGCAAGAAATTTAAACGATTCACGTCAAGGGTCTACATCTTTTATTTAAGATGTGTAGAACTGGTCATTCTTTGCCTAACCTTTTTTTTCCCCCCTCAAGAAACCAGGATGGCAACTGAGGGGAATGGTTATTCGATTTTATTAATCACCGAAAAAATAGAAGGGGGAAGACTAGCAAGTGACTCACAAGCTATAAGCTTACCTCTAGAAATAGCCGAGAAGAGCAAAAAAAACACGAGTCAGAGAATCCATGCCATTACGGTAGATTATGAGTCATTCCGGCTGGGATCTTCTGACTCGAGAAAAAAAGCCAAAAAGTTCCTAATGGACTAGAGTCTAAGCATAAACAGAACAAACCAAGACCAACAAAGAGACAAGTAAAACAATTTACAATGTCCGTAACTACCGTACGAATCATGAGCAAAGATCCCTCTCACTACAGAACTGCCGGCTATACTGGCTGGAATGAGCAAAGATACCAGTATCTTTGCCTAGCCCTAATGTACATAACCATCAAAGATAGCAGTAAAAAACTTGGTAAATTCAGACTCCAGGTTATGGTTTTATTGCCACAGCTATAAACTATAAGCCTGTTAGGCCATAGTTAGTTCCAAACCCCAAGCCTAACGAGAAAGATAATGGAAACCGTGTATAATTAGATTCGGTTGAACTTTGTCGATTCTGACAACATTTTCACAAATTATTCCGAGTGAGATCCGGTACCAAATTCATGAACCAAACTTAGGCAGATAAAAGTATTTGCATTCCATGAGGTTGGACAACTCATAGAGTTATCAAAGCTAACCAGCTACCGGGAATTATTTTGCCACTCTATCTACTGATTTCTCGTACAGTGGCTAACTTACCGTCAATCCTTATTTATGTCTCTCATCTTCCCAGCTACGGGCATATACCTTTTGGCTTCTACTACAGATGCGTGCCTCTCACTCAGTCGAGTTTCTGTTTGTACCTATATGCAGACCTTGATCTAGCTGTTGATGTAAGAGCTTGAAGCATAAAATTTAACACTTGATCAATAAGCACTTGTACATCAAAATGACTTGAAGCATAAAATTAACAGGGTGAGGGTTTAAAAGCATTAAGAAACATCAAAGCAGAAGCATACATGGGAAGACCAGAAATTTACAGACTTCTGAAAGCCCCAGTGATCATGCCAGTAACAAAAGATTTGAAACCACTCCAAATGCCCCAGTGAGTAAGCCTGATGATAGTCCTGTCTACCAAAAATTCCATCCTTTCTGAAAGTCTGATGATAGTCGTTGATACGACCTTCACTGAAATCTGTTATTGCTCCGAGCTGTCCCAAAAAGAATGTGGGGGAGGCTAAGCTCAAACAACCGCAATGATCAAGCTATGCTGAACACGACCGTGAACAAGTGCAAAACCTCAATATTTTCAGCACATTTGTTCTATAAAAACATCTAAAATTATCCCTCTCGTTAATTTTACCTTAACACAGCCTGCATATACGGCTGCATTTTGGGGCAAAATGACAAGAGCCAACAGATTTCCACATGGTAAAATCACGAGATGGACGACTTGCAAACTGGACAGGATGTTCTCCGGCTGAGCCATGGATCAATGCACTGTGATGAGTTGGAAATGGAAGTTAGAATATGTTGAATGGAAATAAACTTGCAATTAGCATGTACGTAAGATATTACATCTTTGTGGAATTTATGTAAGCAAGGGAGATGGCGTATTGTTTGTCCAACCGTTGGAATTTCCAAACAAATTGAACATTCTTCAAGATTATCAGTCTGCAACAGCAGCATAATATTAGTCATTAGCAAGTATGACTGTATTGTAGGTTAACCTCGCAAAACCACATGACATGGATGTCTATGCCGATCAGTACAATACATACCTGAACTGTTGACTGTGGCAAACCATTAATCAGAGCACGAGATGCACCACCGTGCTGGTGATTATTGTCATCAAGAGCCAGTAACATTTCATAATCATTTCTGACCACAAGAATAAACAAGATTACAAAATGGTCATGTAAACTTCTCAAACCAAAATACAATGTGCGTGAACTTCTTGAAACAAAATACGACAAAGTACTGAACTTTAGAAAACAAATCCTGCAATTAAAGTAACAAATTTACCACCAAAGACCACTTGGTCAAGTGGTATCCCATTCTCTTCCCTAACGGGAGGTTAGGCGCTCAAATCTCGTCACAGACAAAATGAGGAGATATCTTGTTGAAAATATGTCCCGACTTTAAGCCCTACATGTTAGTCTTGTAGGTCCTATTTAATAAATAATAAGGGTGGGGTAAAGGTCTATGTGCCCTCCAACCTTTGAAAAAAACACGGCAAATTTACCATCTAGCAGTCCTATTTAATAAATAATAAGGGTTGGGGTAAAGGTCTATGTCCCCTCCAACCTTTAAAAAGAAAACAGCAAATTTACCATCTAGCAGTGACATAAGAAAATCCAGAAATTCAGGGTATGCTAAGCATGTTCCTACCGACTCATTGGTATGAAGAAAAGGGTCGGGACGCATCTGATTCTCGTTGAAGAGCAATGGACCAACTTTAACCAAGTCTAACTAAAGCATTCGCCTTAGACAAGCCGGAATTACTACTTACTATAGAGAAGGTGTCCTTGCCGTATGAGGCACCTGGTTATCTCACAGGTAGCCCCTAAGGATTTATCCCACTAATGCAACCACGTGTGATGAATCTAGTAACCCATAAGCTTTTAGCCAAGCTAACTACAAGGACGGATTGAGGTAGAAATGGATGCAAGGTAACTTTCTCTCTTTTTATCCCCGAAAGTTTATAGCTCCTATATAATAAGTATATATACTCCTCTCCCTTATGGTCGAGTTACTTCGTACCTTCTCCATACCAGTAGAGTATGTAAGCTAATTCACTCAGAGGGGAAGCAGCCTTGCTGGACGATCGAAGCATTTAAATGTGTGAGTCATCCCATTTCAAAGACAGATAGTGAAAAAGAGTATTTTCATAGCCATGACGGTCTTTGGATAGATGGAATTCCCAATGTTCAGAACTGGCCTCAAGAGCTCGAAATAGAACTTGAGCAAAGGAAAGAAGGCAATCCGAAATCTGGTTTGGAAATGATCTGAACTATAAACAGGTGGTATCCTGGAACTCAATCCCAACAACACCTAACAGTACTATCTATGTTGTTAATTTGTGGCAGCTTTTAACAAGATGTACACTTTTGAATAAATTATCAATATGTTGCACATAGATTAATTTATCAAGTAGTGACAACAAGGCCACTACTTCAGTGATAGTAGTACATAGATGTTGTATACCGTACGAAGAGGCAAGCTGAGCATTAGCTAATGAACTACTCCCTCCGTTTCAAAATAAGTTTCCCTTATTCCTTTTTGGGATGTTCCAAAATAAGTGTCCTCTATGGAATCCTTCCTCTTTTGGAAGCCTAAATTTGAACTGTAGCCACATATTCTTTTTGGACCCACAATCAAACCCCTTTTTAACCACACATTCATTAGGTCAATTGTTTTCCTAAAACTACGTGCAAGTCAATTGGGTTACTTATTTTGGAATGAAGGGAGTAATTTTCTTGGGATCATAGATACGGACTCCACACAACCTCTTCTTCCATGTAAAAACCTATGATCAACTAACTTTGGTTCTACTAGTCCAGGAAATCAAGCAAAGAAGATGTTTTGAGTTTTTTGGGCTCCTAGAACTTCTATTGATTTCATATACCAACATCCATCGTATACGGAAGATGCGTTTACTAAGCACCAAACAGTATGTCTGCCAGAGCACACTTACAAAAACAAAGACAACATCAGCACAAAGAAAAAACAGCATTATAATCAATAGTGAAGAAGAATAGTCAGCCATAGTAATATTATCTTACTCATTGAATTCACGCTCCACTTGAAATAACTCATTAGCCACTCCCATATCGCTAAAAGACTCCAATGCCTCCAATATATGCATCCTCTGAATTGCAGGGGGGAAATATCAGTCTTTCTAGTAATTCTAAATGATGAAGCAGACACCAAACTGAAGAAACACAAAATAAAAGCAAGAAAAAGAAAGAAAGAAAGAAAAAGGAAAACAGAACGGAACGGAACTGAACTGAACTGAACTGAACAGCTACAACACCAAAACATGTTCCAACTACAAAAACGTTGTCTCCATGCTCCCTTTTAGTGAGAAATTTGACAAATCTGAGGTAATAGACGCTCAAAGTCTTGCTTTAAATACACACATATAGCTAGTTCTATTTTCAGCAGCTGCAGTTACAAGTCCATTTGAGGAAAGAAGCAGAATCCAGACAGTAACTAAGTTTCACATTTATGCCATTAATGTCCTTGCAATAAACAGAGGTTTGGGGAAACAAGCAGAATGATAAAAAGATCGCAAACTCTAGAAAATGCTGAAGCAACATATCACTAGTAACCGGATGTAAACAATTCTTTACTCCCCTCCATGTCTGTAACGATATAAAGATGAGGGTGCATAAGAACATGCCAGCTATTAGCTGATATTGTGCATGTCTGACCAATCACATCTTCGCAAAACGATGATCGAAGTGCCAACATATCATTTGTTTGTCCGAGCAAAACTCAAACCTAACAGCTACAGGCAAGAAAGACGACCAAGTCTGGCTATTTATAGTCTATGCAAGCAGGCTAATAAGGCATATCTGTATTTGTGAGGTCCTCTTCCAATATGACGAGTCTCAGGTCAATTCTCCAACAACGGAGGATTTTCTGGTTCAGAAGTGCCACCTTCTCCTGGAAAAATATATGACAAACCAGACGTGGGGCACTTCTCAATCATGCCATTTGATAAGTATGACACAGAGTTCTTTAGTACAAGTTAACTTCCCACAAGATGCAGCCAAAACTCTTTTTTTTTCTTTGATAAAAGAAGAAATGTCATTGATAAGAGAAGAAAATACAAAATTGGTCGACAAGAAATTCACCGAAAGTAAAAACAACAAATACACTCAAATTACGCTATAGCATCTTTCCAATCTCTAGTTAAATCACCCAACGTCAAGCCCGAGAAAGCACCAAAACTCCTAGCCCAAAGAGATGATTGCCCAGTGATCTTCTCCCTCAACAACAATCTCTAGTCAAATCACCCAAAGTCAAGCTCGGGAAAGCACCAAAACTAATAGCCCAAATAGAAGACTGCACAGTGATCTTCTCCCTCAACAATGGAAGCAATACCTCTCGATTTCTAAAAATCCAAGAGTTTCTCTCAATCCAAATATTCTACATCAGACTGCACAACACCACAGCAAAGAAGCATCCCTCAATCGACCGAAACCCAAATATCTAATCATGCAGAAACTCCTCCACACCGTGAGGCATAATATAAAGCTCGCCATGTATCTCAAACGGTCTACTCCATATACTCCGAGCTTTTGAGCAATGCATGAACAAATGGTCATGAGACTCGCTAGCCTACGTACCATAGTTATTAAAGGCGCGCCTAGGCGCAAGCGGGCGCAAGGTTTTTGTCTTGATAGGTCTAGGCAGGGCCCTGTTCATCGGGCGAGGGAATAGGCGCGCCTTTTGGCTAGGTGTACGCCTCGTCTAATTGCGCCTAAGCTCCACAGATAAGTGTTAAAACTACGTAGTTTTGCTTTGTTTAGGGTTATTATAGTAAGTAAAATACCCTTTCAAATCATTCATAACGTGGACTCCCAGACGAAGGAAAGAAGAAAGAAGGATGGTCAGTCGCTCCCCGGACTCCCTTTCACCACCATCCCACCCTCCGGCGACCCTCCTCCGGACCTCCACCGCCGACGAGGAGGGTACTTCCGGGTATGTTGTTTTTTCTTTCGTTTCTGCTCTTCTCTTCTTCTTTTCTCTTCTCTCTTCTCTTCTCTGCTGTTCTTCTTTTCTCTGTTCTTCTTTTCTACTATCTCTTTTCTCTTCTCTGCTGTTCTTCTTTTCTCTGTTCTCCTTCTCTTCTTCTATCTTATTCTTCTCTTCTTCTTCTTCTTCTTTTCTCTTCTTCTGGTTCTCTTCTTCTGATTCTCTTCTTTTTTCTTTCTCTTCTCTTCTTCTTTCTTATTCTACTCTTCTCTTTTTCTCTTCTTTGTTGTTCTTCTCTTCTTCTTCTTCCTTATTCTGCTCTTCTTCTTTCTTATTCTTGTTCTTCTCTTCTTCATTCTCTTATTCTTTTCTTTCTCTGCTGCTCTTATTCTTGATCTTCTCTTCTTGTTCTTCTTTTTGCTCTTTTTTTCTCTTCTCCGCTACAGACTACAGTGCTATTCTTTTTTTCTTCTCTTTTCTTTTCCCTTCTTCATAACCAAATGTTGATGAAACTGAACCTAAATGTTATTCTTGCAAAATCAATTTTTTTTCATCATCAAAATGTTAGTCTTTGCTGTTCTTCTTTTTACTGTCCTTCTTGCAAAATGTTATTCTCTTTTCTTTTTTTTCATCATCAAAAGAAAAGATAAGAATCCTGCTATTCTTTCTTTCATTTGTTTTGGATATACACTATGGTGCATCAGAATGTGATTCTCTTGTTTGATTCTTGCTGCTCTTCTTCTTTCATATTTTTTTTTGTCCGTGAGAAATTATGGCTTCAAGTTCAAAAAGAGATCCGGGATGGAACTATTGTTCTATTGTTGATCCTACCGGCAAAGACAAGAACAAGCTTCAATGTATTTATTGCACGAAGGTGCTGAATGCCGGAATACATCGAATTAAACAACATTTGGTTGGAGGGTATCGCAATGCTAGTGAGTGCAAGAAGTGTCCCAGCCATGTTAAGGAAGAGTTGAGGCAATACATGATTCAAAAAGTCAGCAATAAAGAGGATATCTTGGCTAAAAAAAATCGGAACGGGATCGTGTGTGTTTGGAAGGGGAGTTGCCTGAAATTGAAGTGACAAGCAAACTTCAAACTCCAAGTAGTCAGGCTTCACGCCCTTCTTCTATTACCGAAATGCCACCACCTAGTAAAAGTAAGAGAAAAGGAGTCATTGATCTTTATTTTTCTCCGAATCCCGAAATTGCTGCCCAAAAAAAGAAGCTTGAAGAAGATGATAATGCCGCAAAGAAGCCATTGAGGGATAGAGCATGTACATATATCGCGAGATGGATGTACGATGCCGGTATTGCTTTTAATGCGGTGAACTATAAGAGCTTTCATGCTATGATTGAAGCTATTGGGCAATATGGCCCGGGCATGAAACCACCGAGCTTTCACGAGGTTAGGGTTCCCTTGTTGAAACAAGGGGTGCAATCTATTAATGAGATATTGGAGGAGCACAAACAAGAGTGGGCAAAGAAAAGGGCATTTATAATGTGTGACGGTTGGAAGGATAAGAGAGAGAGAACTTTAATCAACTTTTAGGTGAATTCTCCCAAGGGCAGTGTGTTCATTGAATCAATAGATGGTTCAAATTATTCCAAAACAGGGGAGAAAATGTTTGAGCTCTTAAATAAGAAAGTGGAGATGGTTGAAAAAGACTATGTTATTCAAGCTATCACGGATAGCGCTTCGAACAACAAGCTAGCCGGTATGTATTTGGTTGTTTCAATATTATTCGAGTACTTTTTTAAGTGTCAAATGTAAAGTGTTTACATTTAATTAATACGAACGTATTTCTTTTCTTATTACAGCAGGTGACTTATTGCTGACCACGTATCCTCATCTTTATTGGAACCCATGTGCGGCGCATTGCTTGAATTTGATACTTGAAGATATCTTTAAAAAATCACTTTTGAAGAAAACCCTCCACAAAGCCATGAAAGTGAATTCTTTCATTTATAGTCCGCAAGCGGTTCTGAACATGATGAGGAAGTTCACTAACAAAGAGATTCTAAGGCCGGCAAAAACTCGATTTGCTACTGCTTCAATCACACTTTCGAGGCTTCATGAATTGAAAGCCAACTTGCGGTCCATGTTTGTGTCAGATGATTGGAGCAAAAGTAAATGGGCAAAAGAGTTGGGTGGTAAACAAGTCAAAGAGATCATTCTTAGTCCTGCATTCTGAAGGCTTATTTTGTTTGCCCTTAGGGTGACTTGCCCACTTATTAAAGTTCTTCGAATTGTTGATGACGAGAGAAGTCCTGGTACATTTACGAGGCTATGGACAGAGCGAAGGAAGCAATTGCTAAGTCTTTTAACGGTGATAAAGCCAAGTATAAAGATATTTTTGAAGTCATAGATGCACGATGGAATATCCGTTACATCAACCTCTACATGCAGCCGGATACTTCTTATACTTCTTGAATCCCGAATTCTTTTATAAGAATGAAAAAATTGAAGAGGATCAAGAATTTCATGATGGATTGTACTCGTGCATTGAGCGGCTTATACCGGACGGTGCCTTACAAGATAAAAATCATTGAGGAGATATCAATTTATACGAAAGCCGAGGGTCTCTTTGGTAGGACTATGGCGATTAGACAGAGGTTAGTGTTTAATTACTAATTGTCTCTAAGTATCTTCTATAATTTTACTTCTACTGCACTATCAATACTAATAATTAAGCTAATGTAAACACTTGACAGCTGATTGGTGGGCCTCATTTGGTAGTTCAACTCCTAATCTTCAAAAGTTCGCCATTAAATTCTTAGTCTTACATGTAGCTCGTTCCGGTGTGAGCGAAATTGGAGTTTCTTTGAGCATGTAAGTGAATTTGTGATAATGTCAAGAAAATATTGATATAAAGTTATTGTTTTAATCTAATTTGTTTTAATGTGAAAATTTTGCACCATCATAGCAAGAAGAGGAATAGATTAACTCAATCTCGCTTGAACGATCTAGTATTCGTGAAATACAATAAAGCGTTGAAGCGTAGATACAATGTACGGGACAGAAATTTATCCCATTTTACTCGATGAAGTTGATGACAGCAATGAATGGTTGACGGGAAATGTGGAGGATGAGGTGGTCTTCGAAGATGAATCGTTGACATGGAGTTCGGTTGCTAGAGTTGCCGGAGTTGGATAGCCAACTCATCATACGCGATCGACTCCAAGAAACTTGAGGATGGGGACTTCTACATCTACGTCTCATCTTCACCTTATAGATGAAGAAGATGAAGATGGAGATGATAAGGATGTGACCGAATTTAAAGAGATCGATGAAGCTTATGTGGAAGAAAATGATGATGATGTATTTGAAGATGAGGATTGATATTAGAATCCTAGAATTGATATTAGAATCCTAGGGTTGAGATTTATTGCCCTTTTGTTTGAACTTTGACTTCTATTTATGCTTGTTTACTTGTCTAGACGTCATTTCGTGATTGATTGCATGTTTTGAACATCTTTTTTCTATTTATGACTATTATTTTGATTCACTACTTGAATTTAATTTATTGCTTATTGATGTTGTTTATGACTATATTGATTTTTTAGTAAATTTTAAGCATTTTTGTGCGCCTCGTAGCTCGGGCGCGCGCCCGCCTTGCATCTTTAATAACGGCATAACCCACACATCTAGAGAGAATCCGCTGCCACCAATCATTAGTATTCAAACGACCAAGGATCACTGACCAAGCAAAAACTTTGTATTTGAACGGAACCTTGGATTTCCAAATGAAATGGTAAAGAGGAAAGTCGAGCGGTGTATGTGGACGAAGAACTTTAAAGAAAGACTTTATTAAAAACAGCCGATTCTGTTAAAGAATCCAAATTCGATGATCGGATTGATGATCCAACGATCGAAAAGAAGACAATTATAGCAATAAATTTGCAGCCGCCATGGATTCCCTATCATTAAGATTCCTCATAAAATGAAAATTTCATGTCACCCGACCCCCTGCCGAACAAAAAAACAGCAATAGGCGCGTTATGAACACTGGAAAGTCGAAACAAGCGAGGAAAAGAGATATTGAGAGAGTACCATGTCCAGTGATCCTCCCAAAATTGAACTCGATTCTCAGCCCCGAACTCATAACGAACATGTGGATAGAAGAAATGAAAACAACTAAAAATGAACTTTCAGGGACGACATATGTAGTGAAAAGAGTAACAAATGCATCTCAACTATTATGGTTCATACCAAACTTGCTCCGAATAACTCTCTCTATGCCATAAAAAATCTTGCTCCAGCGGGACATGCCCCAACCACTTAACAATAAGAGCAATGTTTTTGATAACCAAGTTCCCGAGCCCTAAACCCCGCTCTTCCTATAGCCTACTGACCTTCCAAACCACCAAATGAGCCTTCCTCTCCTCCCCGATCCCACACCACAAAAATCGGTGCATTATCCCCTCTAATCGCGCTGCCACACTCGTAGGTAACTTAAATAGAGACAGATAATTAACGGGAATACTAACAAACATGACTCAATAAGAGTAACTCTCCCCCTAAAGAAAAATAAGCACTCTTCCGACCAGCTAGCCTTTTTGACACCTTTTCAATAACCTGATCCCAAAACTTAGTCGCCCTAGGATTCATACCTAAAGGAATTCCAAGATAGGAAAAAGACAATTCATAACAGAACATCCCAAAAGATTAGCAAATGAATTCAAAGATGGAGGTTCAACATTTATGCCTGTTAATCTACACTTTGTTAAATTGATCTTAAGGCCGGACGTAATATCAAAGATTCGAAGAACGGTAAGAACATTTGCAAATCTACCATGATTCTCGGACAAAAATTAACATAGTATCATCGGTGTATTGAAGATGAGAGACCTTCGTGCCGTCGTTTCCTACCTAATAACCCTCTACAACACCCCTTATTAGCAACCTACTTAGAACATCCACAACCAATGTAAAAGGAAAAGGTGACATTGGATCCCCTCGGCGAAG
Organism: Lobelia cardinalis; assembly: GCA_028566635.1. Taxonomy (NCBI): domain Eukaryota; kingdom Viridiplantae; phylum Streptophyta; class Magnoliopsida; order Asterales; family Campanulaceae; genus Lobelia; species Lobelia cardinalis. The sequence goes on along the minus strand of JAOWAN010000054.1, from coordinate 2,748,698 downwards.
TCCTCTTGATGCACGAAACCACTCCTTAGGCTCCCCATTAACCATAACAGAGAACGTGGAAGATGAAAGACACCCTTTGATCCAATTACGCCATGTAGACCCAAAAGCTTTCCTTTCCAAAACTCATTAGCCCATTATTCCTCACGAAATACAAGCAATGTGTTTACATCGTAAGAACCATCGAAAGACAAAAGGCACCCCATGAGAGACAAACTCTTCCACCAAATAAAAGTTCATTAATGAATAATAATACCACCCTACATTTCCTGTAACATTCATATCCTTCATGTGCCCATGTCTCCTAAGAGATTATTTTCCCTTCCTACCGACATGTGCTTAATCATTTCAGGATTAGAAATGCCTACAAGAGCTTCTGGTTTCTCACTGAGTTATGGAAAAGTAGACTTCGAAAACAGAAACTTGACATACGATACATAATCCTGCCAGAAAACCCCTCTAGACTTTGTTTTTGGACCATATACGCTTTTTGTGATAGGCTTTGGTTCGACAAACTTGAATGAGATATTCTTGAGAGTTGCTTTGTCAAATAATCCTATTACACTAAGGTTGTGTTTGATAACATTTAAGAGTTCTCATTATGTTATTTTATACCCTTATTTTGAGCTTCTTTCCGGGCCTAAGTGATGCTAATTTCGGGTGTTTCTTAGTGGTTTAATATGTGTTTTGGTGTTTTTAGTAAATGCAGGGACCTAGGTGCAAATCTGTGAAAGTTATAACGTCCGGAGTCTTAAAGTGAAAAGGCTGGAAATTCGCTATGGCGAAGGAAAAGCGCTATAGCGAAGGAAAAAGCGCTATAACGCTATCAGCCGGGCAGAAATTGTCAACTTAACTTTTTGGCTAACCTTTTCCTATCGCGACAAGTCAAGGACGTGCCTAAGAGTCCAATTACTATATGAAGACACACCAAGACATTATTTCAATTTTTTATTATTTTATGATGTAATTTTATTATTAGAATCAATTAGGAATTATTGAGTGATTACTATTTAAGATAGGAAAGACATTAGGGTTAAGGGCCGCTTCTTGCCTCTATTCTAAACTTTATTCTATTCCAGATCTATTCTCTTCTTCTTTTCTTCTACATTCTCCATAGGTAGGGATTTGTTGATTTTAACAATTTCATATATTCAAGCAAAAAAGTTTTTACATTCTCCGTGGTAGTAAGTATTGTTTTTACATTTAATATTCTTGCCCGTTCATTGCTTGTTTGATTTGAATTGTGTGTTCTTGAGGGAGGATTGACAACCATAATTCTTGACGCGTAATCGCTATCCATTTATTTACCTGATCATTAGGATTTCGGATTGACAACCCTAAATTCAAATAGCAGTATTACTATTAGATAGTTGATTAAATCCATCACCATTTGTATGTGCTTAGATTCAAATTAGGCTTGATTATCCGGTACTTAGTGAGTTTTGATTCTTCCGTCTCCGTGGGTTAGACTTGATTTATCACTTTATTACTTGTGTGACCGTGTTGAACACTCGATAAACATCTGAATGATCTGAATCAATGAAGACCTAGTGCTGAACAGATAAGTTTATCTGATACATGAATGTCAATGAATTACATCTGAATAAACGAAAATTTCAAATTTGCCCTTTTAAAGTAATTTTTTATCAGTTTGTCCTAAAGTTACTAAATTTACCTTTGCCACCAATATGTTTGAATATTTATTTTCCATGCTAGAGTTGTACCATTTAGTGATTATGCATTAATCCTACTAATTTACATATGTGTCAAGTTTCTTCTTTTTTACAATTTACTCAAAACTGACACTCCTTCAGGAATGAAAAACAGAATTTCCTTAAACATAAGACAATCAAATATAATATTTTTATATTTTACTAATTTAATATTCAAAGAAAAAACAATAAATATTAACAATTACTTGTAATAAACCAGCAAAAAAGTGAAACCATCTTCAAATCAAAATTTTAAATATACACTTCTTTGTGAAACGAAGAAAATAATATTGAAACTTTTTCTACACCAAAAAAAGTATAAAACTTTTCAGATATTTAGAAAGATTATAATCATTACTTACTACTCACTTAAAATAAAAATTATAGTATGAATAGCTTCTAGGAGTAATACTCATACAATACTACATGCCCCACATACTCACAATTTTAGCTGCAAGGACAATCACTTTAGGACCAAAGATATCTTTGTTTTTATTCAGTGAACACCTGATCCATTAAGCACCACATTTTGTGGCCAATACGGTCAGCGCCCTTGGAGCCATGCAGCAGCATGCAGAAAGACTGCTTAAACATTCTTGATGCATCTTGTACTAACAGATTAAGCAACTCACGTACTAAGAGGCTCATTAAGCACAATCAAACACATCCTAAGTAGGTAGAAAAAGGAATAGTCAAAGATGAGAATAAAAAGAATGTAAGCATGTCCAATCTTACATGTAGAAACTCCAAGTCATATTTCAGGGAAAGCATTAATGCAACACAGAGCTGCCTGACTGCAACTGGCTCCACAAGAACAGTGGGGAAGGGATGCCTGCTCTAAATCCTTATAGAATCTTAGATGTAACTCTAGCAATCTATACCAAAACCCTTGTTATAGGCCTAAGTAGATTTCTTAATCTCTAAAGCGTTCATGGTTCACTCTTATGTGCCGGAGCCTATTCCAACGAGTCATCAGGAAAAAAGGTATAAATAGCTATCTTGTTAACCTTTCATATTTCAACTACTCATTTTCATGTTCTTTACAAAACAAAGAATACCATTCAAGTATGCCTTTGGGAAATTAAACAAAAACACCCCAGTGGCACCACAGTCGATATAATACACCAAAGAGATGGCATATCCCTCTACAAAATATAACTCTCAGGAGAGTACACACTTTATTAGATAAAAAATTGAACTAGTTCTTTTTCTTCTCATTTTCCTTTTTCTTTTCTTGTAACATCAGGTACCAAATGCCACTAGATATCAGCATTTTAAAATAAAAATTATGAAAAATAAAATGTATCAACTTGATCATCAAAGATCTCTTTGATCAAGCTAGATTTCAAACAGTAGTCAGAAATAAAGGATCTTAGTTAAAGAACAACTAAAGAAAGAGATTAAAAATACCATATCCACATCCATGTTCGCAGGAAATATTGAATTTCTTGAGCTAGATGATAGAGTACGAGATCGGCCAGGGAATTGAGCCCTCAGCCGTGCCATTCTTGTAGAGGCATGAGCTCTAGCCGGAATGCTCCTTCGATTTGGAGGGGGTTGGGAAGGCCGCGATTGGGTCCGTCTGTGTGCGTTTGATACTGATGAGCCGCTCTGCATAGAACCATAGAAAATCATATTTAGCACGAAGGAAACAAAAAACAATCCTCCAGTATATGATTTCTTTTTTAAAAATGTCAAAAATAAGAACTTCACAAACAAAAATTTAGAACAATTTCCAGGAAAGTAAATATGTTCAAGATAAGCATCATCTTACTCCAGATACCTGTTAACTGTTCACTATTACAGCATCAGCCTCTTAATTCGAATAGCGTGTTCGTTACCATAATACTGGATAAACCCATTCTCGTGAGCACATGTGGTGTATTTTTTTTAATTAAATGTATTATTCAAAAATTTGAAAAATAAGGAACGAACTGGGTGGAATGTGGAAAGAATTTGAAACTTAAACAAATTGGGGGGAATACGTAAATACTAAATACCATAGATAATGGATTATATAATATTTGGTAACTGAATTTGTCATTTTTTATTAGTTTGGTCCCTATGAAAAAAAAATTATTCAAATGGTCCCTAAGCATGGTTTTACCCCCCTAATATAGTCCCCCGTCAACATTTGCTGCTATCGTATAATACCCATATTGCCCGTCAAACTGAAACATGTGTGAAGCATGGGATTTTATGGCTTCCTTTTTTTCCCCATTTATTCGATGTTGCTTTTATGTTTTCCCTTTCTTTCTTTCAGCCTTTCTTTCTTTCAGCCTTTCTTCTTTAATTTATAACAGACAGGATAGAATCAGAATATGATACAAAGGCACTAAATCAAAAAAAAAATATTGGTTGCACAATCAATACAACCAAACAACTGTTGCTTTTTACTGCTGCAATGATGACAATTAAAAAAATAAAAAATAACCAAAGAAAAAGATAAATGCCATCTTCCTAACCCAGTTTCTCTCTTTCGTCTCCATTTTCAATCATGTCCTCTGACCAATTTGTGTGCGCTCCCTCGAGCATGCACCCCTATTTCTGGAAGTTTCAAGTTTTTCTTTGACTTTCTTTTTCCTATCCAGTTTCGTTCTGCACCTCAATCCAACATCAAAAGGTTTAACATTATTGAAATCCAAATGAAGATTACTTATGTTCAAGATTTTGTTTTGATTAATGGGTGAATGTTTTGCTTTTCAGATTTTGTTTATCACTGTAGGAAATAATGGGTAACCTTCATCAATTCTGACTCTGTATGATATTGAAGAAGTTAAATCATTGTAACAATCTATGTTAGCCAGAAAAACATTCAATGGTGGTAGCGGCAACCGTAATGGGTGGTGATTTGGAGAGATAGGGTAGGCAGCTGAGATCGGTAGGGACTATGGAGGAGAAAGAGAGGTGAGTTCAGAGGTGCAGGTGCAACTAGGGTTTAGAGGATCATGATTGGGAGAGCGGGGAAGAAAAAGGGAGTGGGAGGAGGGTAGCTTGTAATCAACGAGATCCAAGCTGAAAATCGAGGGCAGCAGGGAGGTGGGGGGTGGGGTTGCACGAGATGGTGGGGAGGACGAGTGACTGGTGGAAAAGTAGTGGAGGAGGAATTTGTTAGAGAAGATGGTAAGGAGATGGGAGGCACAGGTCAATTAAAATTGTAGCGAAGGAAGGCGTGGGGGCCGCCGCGAAGAACATTGGTTTGGGCGGGGGTGGTGAAAAGTTGCATGGAAATTACGGTGAATCAGTGATTTGGCCGTAAAAAATTTTAGGAAGGGCATTTCTGTCATTTAATGTCAAATTAACATCAAAATCTTAACAGAAGCAGAGGAGGGAGTATATTAGGGGTAAACCCATATTTGGGCACCATTTGAATAATGTTTTTGACATGGATCAAATTAATAAAAATTTCCTAGTTCAGGGACCAAAATATTACTTAAATCCTAATATGCCAGATAGCCTCCTGACCTACAGCAGCCATTGTACATAAGTGGTTAAATATACTGTCAACCACTTAATGCAGATTCTGGAGTCACTAGAGCTAAGCCACGAAACCTTCTAATGAAGCTGCAAAAGTACAGCAGCACACCGAACGAAACGCACCCAATGCAACTTCTCAACATTTATTCACACAATTGAGGCGGACATTACATCGTAAAGTAAATAATAAAAAGAGTAAATAACAGCAAACCCCCCTGAACTATATCGGGCCCATGGGTCAGCTCCTTAAACTTTTTTACCCAACAAAAAACCCCCTCTAACTTCCAAACCCGATGAACCGGCCAGATCACATAAAAGAATCCTCTTTAATGACCTAACTGCCCTTCATTTTGGTGGGCTAACTTCTCCTCGGTTTTGGCCGGTTTTGAAGGCAGCAGTACATATGTATACATAGGGAGATGTGCCAAATATTTTAGTAAACCCACTAACACACACCATTTCTAACCACACAAATACTAAAACTAATCTATCCCTTGCCAATCACATCCGATGAAAGCTTGAGCTGCCTTTCCTTTTTATATCTACTCTTTTCTTCTTCTTTTTTACCTTTATGCAGTTCATCCCATTTATCACTCAAACCAAAAATGGAAGCATCATACCAAACAAATGTTTTTCATATGTATTTTTCTATTTTGTCAATAAAATTACTACTCCGTTGGTTATTCTTAAGTTATCTTTAAGGGTTAATTAATTGAATGTCTTCAAGCAAGTTTTCAAGTTTATCTAATTTTCTATATGAAATTGCTATCTATGCAATTTTACTAATTCCGTAAAATCAACAATGCTACGCATACGGTATACAGCAAAAATCAATAAAATTTTAAATCATGTGCTTCATGCATCATTTCTATATAATCTTACTTATCCATAGTGTAAAAGACAAAGTAAACATCGATGATAAACAAGATTATGGGACTGTGGGACTGTGGGAGTATGATCCAATTGTAAGAATATCATAAGTTGATGATGAAGGGAAGAATAGTCATTCGGCAAAGATTCTTACTAGTGGCAAGGGGCACAAAAGGAAAGGGAAGAAAGTTACGGTTTTGGCAAATTCCGAACAAAGTGCAAATTTGGCATTGGGATCAGCCCATTCTGATCCGAAACGGTCCAACGAGCAATACTCATAGCTTCGCCATGAAGTATGATGGATTTCGACGATCCGACGTTGTTTAGGCTTCAAAATCCACGTTTTTGCAATTTTTGGTAATATTTGCGAGGTTAATAACTTTCCGTAGGAGAGTTGGATTTGAATTCCGTAAATTGAGTTAGTCATGGAATTCAGAATCCTACCCAATTTTGGACAATTGGACTTAACACATTTTTTCCATTTTTGGCAAATTTTTATGTTTTCCTATTTTATTTGTATTTTCCTTTTCTAAATGGGTTTAGACTATTCAAGTAGTATAAATACATCTTGTAGCCTATGGGCAAAGTACCTTTTGATTAATAATATTATTCCTTGAGAGTTTTCTCAATTTTGTGTCCGGTGGATTCTGAATTGTGTGTTCTTGGGGGGTTAATTCGTAGAAATTACTCCTTTTCGATTTTTGTTCCGCGTTAGTTGAGCTCAAGTCAAACCAGATCAATTAGGCAGGCATTAATGTCAATCTCATTACAGATATACATTACCCCATTAATTACTCACTAAACCTAAATTTGCAATCAATCAGAAGTAGTTACTGAGTATTTGTCTTTGTCTAATTTATTTGTTTCTTCTTATACCAAACTCAACGTATCTCTTTCTTCCCATCTTTCCTTCCGTCTTTCATCTCTCTCCAAACATACTACAAACTCTTCCGGTTTTTGTGCTTTCACCAAGTACAGGACCACTTCAGTTCAGTCTAAGAATGGGCATTTACGATAACCCACTTTTCCTACTCTCTCTCCTTTTATCCACAACTACTGCATCAGCTTTAATACAAGCTTCTCCGCCGCCACTCCCGGTGCCATCCAAATCAATTCCCAACAAATCTCCGCTTCGTCCCTACTTAGCTATAGTTATCGAGGTTCTCACCACCATGTTCTCCATCACTTTCCACTTGCTTCTCTACACCAAACACTGCCACTACCGTATTGGCGGCGGCCGTAGAGGAGGCGGCACAGGAAACACTCCGGGATTGTCCAGATGCTAATCGAGCTGTTACCCGTTTTTCGGTTCGGGGCCTTTAGTGGGCAAAAGGACGACCTGGAGTGTGCGGTGACAGGGGTTGGAAATCATTGGAGGTCATTTGACAGCATAAGCTATAATGGGTCCAAGAGTAAGAGGAAAAAGAAGATAAATGAGGAGGCGGCACCACCGTTGACAGTGAGAGACAGCAGAAAGATGGGTGGTTGTTGGCGGAACCGAGGGAGGAGGAAAGGTGGAGCTTGAGGAGGAGGTTCGAACACCGGATCAAAGTTTAGGGTGGTGTTGACGTTGGCAGGACCCGGTATAGGTCAAGCGACGTGCAGCCGTCGGAAATCAAGGGGTTGAGCAGGTTCAGGGTTGTTAGTATATGTTTGACCACATATAGTAGTATAGAAACCAAAGAAATAAATAAATTATTATTATTCAGTGGGGGTTGCCTAATAATCGAATAAAAGGTCATTTCGGGCGTCAGTTATTCAGCTGTTATTGTTCGCTATTCAGCCCAAAATGCCCATTTCTCCGACCGGGTCATTGGATTTGTAGGTTAGAGGGTTTCTTGTCGGGTTAAAAAGTTTATGGAGATGACTCGTGGACCCAGTATAGTTCAGGGGGGTTTGCTGAAATTCACTCTAATAAAAACAAGCAAACTCACTTCCTGCTTTGTCAATGTTTATCAAAATATTTAAAATCCTAGCACAGCTATTATAATGCTGTGTATGATGATTTTCCGTAACTAGGCCGCATCTTTTTCTGTGCATAAAGGAAGGATTCAGTATCCAAATCTCCATAGGCCTCAGCATTGGGGGCTTTCAATGGGCATCAGCTGTCAGAGCAGTCTATAGATTGGACAGCAGTGATTCACTAGCTTAGCTTGGTTGCTTTTTCCTGGGCTTGTGTTATGGGATCTTACTTTAATTTCCTTTTCTTTTCTTTTTCTTTTTCTTTTTTTTTACTTTAGGAGGCCAGTTTGTCCTCTTTTGCACATTCTATTCCTTCACATCAATTTCTTCTTTTATCAAAAAAATAATAATAATAATAATAATCTTCAGTATTGTTCTCAGAGGATATGCTGGAAAAATTTTTAAATAGAATAGGTTACATACAGGATGGTATGCATGGTGAGCTCCACTGGGAGAAGCATGTTGTAGACTCTCTTCTTGCAGCATTGCCAATGCTATGTGCTCATCAAACTGTTCACATTTCTAGAAAGTTGAGACAAAAGGAATAGAGTATCTGATTGTAAGCAAACAAAAGCAAAAGAGATAAAATGACGAGTGAAAGATAAAACAAACCTCGCCAACTCCAACACCAGGCACCTCATTGTATAATTGTTCTTGCAATTCCCTAGCCAACATCTCATCTGCCTTTACTTGTCTGGCCCTAATGCCAGAGTCCTCATTACTGTTGGGACGTCCATTGGAATGACTGTTTCTTCGTTCAGGGGAAAACTCATCAAGCTCAATAACTGAACTCCAGTCAGCACCATGATGAATCTGGTTCCCTGTTGATCTTGAAGGCACCCCGGATGGACTAAGAGACACTAGTTCTGAGTCATTAAAGGCCAATGTAGAACATTCTCCAACATTACTTAAACCAGAACCCTGCTTCTGCCTTTTAGTAAGCGTGTTCTCTGTTTTCTTATGCTCGTTATTTTGACCCAACCTATGCCCACGTTGGGACCCCACTTGAGTTTGAGTAGAGACACAAGAGACTGGATCTGGATCATCAAGAAGCTTCATGAACCTTCCATTTTTATGATCTCTTCCGACCAACTCATTCTTGTTTTGCTGTTCGATTACATTCTCCATACGACTGTGTGTAGTTCTCCATCCTTCTACTCCTTCAAGACATCTAGACGGACCTCCATTGGCATCGCCACTTGCTGTGGGTTCTCTAATGGTTACTGAACTCCTGTGAGCATATTGAAATATTATCTCTCTAAAATAACAGGTGAATGTGGCAAGACCTCCTCCTACAGCAGCTAAAAACTTCTGAAATTTACTAACCTTTTTCAATTTTATCCCAATTCTGACCCACATGTAATGGAGATTGAAACAAACGGGTATATGAGACACATATTTACAATATATAAGCTATTTACCAATGACCTTTTGAAACTTCAGGACTGCAAAGTTACGCATTTTTCTTCAATATGTACCAGAGACTAGTCACTTGCAGGACATGAGATTCTATCTGCTAATCCTTACCAATTACTCATCAAAAGCCAAAACCTGAACTAAATATGCATGTTAATAAAATTCAAAAAAATATATATAATGCATCAAATTTCTAGTATGCTGTTGTATAGAGTGAACTTCTTTCCATCCATCATAAGTTGGATTTAGTGAAGACCACTCTGATTGGTAGGTAAAGAAACCTGTAGTTAAAGAAACAAAATTCAGAAAAAGGTAGGTAAAGCAACTGTGGTAAAGATCCCAAAAAGTAGATGTAATAGATTACTACTTCACAGCTCTATGGTGAAACGTGCTATAACTAATTATGATGTTCAGGGCATAAACTGAATTCCAACTCCAAGTAGACTTTATAAATAAATACTGATCAAGGAAACTTGCACACAATAAGACAGGTATGAAGGTACCTTCTCGACTCATGCTCATTGGATGTAAATGGATGATGTGCTACCCCTTTCCCCTTGAACCTAGGATACTCCTTTGTGCCAGCTATCAATTCCCTAATATTAGCTGTACTCGCTGGTGGACCATCAGAAGCCACAATCCCAGAATCACTCTGCCCTTCATTTGCCACGCTCCTCAATTTGGGCCTCTCGTCTGATTGTTTGGCCTTGGCTATATTAAGAGGAGATATACATCCATTCCGCACTAACCTTTTTTGCTCGAACTTAGGTGAGGAACTAGGTTGAAGGAAAGCAGGTGCAGTATTTCCAGCTTTAGGCTGAGCAGCAGCACGAAAATCGACCCCTTTCCCATGATTGAAACGTGAACCAACTTTGCACGGATAGTCAATTTTTTCTTTTACTTGAGACAAATTAGCGGATGTCTTCAGGCAATCTGTATTACTAAGTAAAGGATTAATGTCATTGCTTGATAATGATCCTTCTCTAAATTCATTATACCTAGAAGCTCGACTTGATTTAACCTTTTCAAACACCTGGGCACGCCCACTTTGCTCAGCCAAATCAACAACAGTTTTACCTTCTTTGCCAGCAGACCTTTGAGATTGAGAAGAATATAAAGCTTTTCCATTACCTGTAGCTCGAGAATCATTGGAATGCTTGTTCTCATACTTAGCATTGTTGTCTGTCATCATTCTCCCAGACGAAATAGCGCTAGATTCCCTTAATGCAGAAACTGTGGACTTGCTAAACAACCTTCTGCCCCCATTATGTGATACAAATATGTTCTTTTCCCTTGACCGATTTCTAAATCCTTCACCAAAGCAATCCATATTCGCTAAATTATTGTTTAGGGACGAGTTACTCTCCTTGTTACTACAGCCGTTGGAAAAATTACTATGGTCTTCTAATCTATCAGGTGTATCAGGAATTTCAAACACTTTATCAATGTCCATGTGATCCATTTTCTGCATAACAAGATAATGAATCGGGAATACACCAATTAAACTTGATATATATACTAAAGTCTACGATTGTGATCTAAACGAGTAACTAGATCCCACCCATTCATTCACATATCACTCAGAAACATTTGCAGTCAGTACAGACACTTGAACTACAGAGAACAGATTTACCCAAGATATAAGAAGAGCAAGAAAGTGAAGATTTTCATTTCATTCCCAAAACCACATACAACAATCATCTGCTCACGCAATTAAAAAAGTGCAGAACAGAAGCGTGTGTGATTACTGTTAAGCCAAATTCAAGAAAATTAAATTAATCCATGAGAAAGAAGTTTCAACTCCAGATACATAATATTTTTCTGTAGATTTAGTAAATAATTGGTTTATACAATAGAAAATGAATTTCGGTTAGGTCCTCCATGCAGGGAATACAGCTTTCGATATACATTTTCAACAGTAAATAGTCCAAGGAACATGGTACAAGAAATGGTGTTCCACCAACATTACATTGTTAGCGATATGGATGTTTCTGGACTCAGGCTCATCAAAAATTTAATCATTGCAAGCAATATAGTTGGGAGTGTGAAAAGGATGAGTAAAAATGAGGTGGAAAAAGGATAGTAAAAGAATTAAATCATGACTGGCAGAGAACTCTAAGAAAAGTTAAGCAGAGCGGCAAAGAGAAAGACCATACAAATGATTTTTTTCCAAAAATGAAACAAGTAAGAAAACGTATTGAGAATGACGCTCCAGAGCATGTAATAATGCAAATCAAACTTAACTCAAAGTGCATTTAGGGACCATTCAAAAATTAAGGGACGAGCTAAGCAGGATTTATTTATGTAACAATAAGTACTGAGGAAGCCAGATAATTTTTTTGGTAAAGGGGGTCAAATTCTTACTCTCTCTCCTCACAGAAAATGGGATGATCCTAATAAGAACTTAGATTGGTTAATTTTTATGACGCTATTCAATTAAAAAGAAAGTATATGATGTCAAAAACACAGACGGCTAGGTTTATACTAATTTTAAATACAAAATAGACTTACAGATTGGCATTTAGTGAATGAAGAGTTTTAAATGATTTTTTATATTAAAAAAATGATAGTACTTGGAGTTGATTCAGTAACATAGTACAACTGTACAAATAATCCCACAAAGCAATGGAGTCAAGGAAACCCAATCATTACCAAAATAGTGCATTATCTTTAAAATTTTACAAGTTCATAGTGTTAAAAAAATGTATAACTTCTGAAACTAAAGGGGGTCACCAGACCTCGTAACCCTAAATATAGCATCACCACGGATAGAAAGAACGTAAGATCAACTAAAAATTTTCAGTTAACTAAGAAGAATTCTTCTCCATAAAGATTTATTAAATACAAACAAGTATAATGAGCTCTCAGAAACAAATTTCCAGATCGGCAAGAAAAATAGAAATGAACTTGAAATAACTGCAGAACTCAAATCATTTGAAAGCAAATCGGAAGATTTTAAAATCTTTATTTTCAATGTGATTTTCAAGTTGATGAAGAGGGGTCGGCAAGTCAGGACAATTACCTAAAAGACAACAAGCATAATATTCTCCATACTCCAGTCAGACTCATAAACATCATTACCTTCTCAAAAATGGTGTTGTTTGCATCTATGTTACCCAAATTAGCTAAGAGGAGTGTGTATGAGTTCAGATCTAGGTGTCGGGTCCAACAAAAATTTTAATATTTTACACTTTATACAATATGAAACCCACCTATGTTTCGACACAAGTACTTCAGCAAAAATGAAAGATATTCATTGGCTTTCAGTTACATATGGATCAAAGTTCTTGAAATTGGCAAAGCAAAAGAGAAAACTTCTTCCAACAACCTAATTTATAGCATCATAGCACCATAATTAAGTCATATTTCTTTTATCAAAAGAAAGAAATAGCAATATTTAGGTCATACTGATCTATAAAAGCAGTACTGCTTGAAAATATAAATTACTTGTATATTCCTAAAAAGTCCAAGTCGGTACAACTCATGGAATTTGAGGGCCAAAAAGGCATTGTCGTGAAAAGTAACTGACCAGGTAATGGACAAGTAAAATCAACTTTCAAGTATTAATCAAGAACAACGTGAGTTAATGATAAATAGGCCTCTAAATTCTAAATCATAAATAAAATTAAAGAAACACTAAATTAAATAAAACTGGAATGGCTATCAAACAGGATGACCCAACAAACCCGTGCCCAGAACAGAAATAGAATGAATCAGAAAACAGAAATCAATCAAAGAGACACCCACTTTAGGGGAAAACATCAAACTAATAGCTTCAATCCGGAGTGCAAAATGATTAAGAAAAAAAAAACATAATGCCTTATTCAAGATTTGAACCGGGACAGTAACCCTTATGATATGTCAAATTTGCCCAAATGCAGACTTATGAATCTGTCAGTAATAATATCCATCAAACTACAACCTAATCAAACTAATGCAAATGTCAAGACTGTCAACCAATCAAAATGACATCAATTTTAGGACAAACTTAACCCTCTGAAGTTCAAAATTAAGGTGCCCGTATAAAAAATTATATTTTTAAAAAATCGATGAAAAACAACCTAAATATAGAGTGAAAATATACATCAAACACGATAAACCATCAAACCCAACAACTATTGTCAATAAGCAACTTAAAGTAACCATACAGAGATGCCAACTCCAGGTCAAGCCATCAAAATCTTTATCTCCAAGAATCAAGCAACATCGAGGTGCATAAATGTATGATAAATAAATAAATAAATTTTTCAAGATTTCAAATATTACCGGTAACCAAGATTGCAATATAATCAGATTGGAAAAGGAAATCCTGAATTCGGTAAAGAACGTACTTTAATTTCCATCTGCGGTACGTTTGAAATTCAAGCAACCGAATAATTTAAAAATCTAGGTTTTGATGTAAAGAGTGAAATTCAAGAACAAGCTCGTACCGTATACTCGTGTACAATCTATTAGTGCCCGGATGTGAGCGCGTGACGGCGTGATAATTTTTGAGACGCGCCCCAGAGGTGTATGTTGATCTCACGTTATACTCCGTCCGATAAATTTATTATGTTTGGATCACTAAGGCCACGTGGTGACGTACGGTCATACGATACAAATGATCGTTTATTCTCGTCTGCAATTACGAAGATTATATCATACTCACATATCATCCCATAATAATATTACTTTTTATCTATTAGCCATATATCTATTTCCTTACATTATATCACATCACATTTTTCATTTACTTTTTCATAATTAAATATTATAAATATCACATCAT
>JAOWAN010000054.1:2722503-2733245 GCA_028566635.1 Lobelia cardinalis | reverse complement strand
CTATTTCTCACTTTCACAATCATAATCCTCGCACATCCTGCAAATTAGATAAAAATATATGAACATCAAAGAAAAATATATGACATTATGAAAGTTTAAAAGGGATAATTGGTCAAAATTATTATTCAGATGATTGTTAAGCTAATAGGATAAGCCATAATAAGAAGTTTTCATATCTGAAAGGAAAATATACTAAATGAGCTGAATTCTTTAATAGTTAATTGAATCAGTTAAATGGAAGTTCAGCTATCCATCAAGCTCAAACAAATAGCCCCTAAACTATATATTTTTCACTCTTCATCACCAAAATACAATTTTCATTCAGGATCGTTAAAGTATATTTATTGAACAATGTTTATGGATATTATTGTCCATTCAAATTGGGCAGTCTTTTTTTTTTTTTTAACTTATGATGGTGTTAGTGAAATATTTAAAAATAAAAATACTAGCTTTGATTTTTTTTTTAAATTGCACAATAATTAAATTAAGTTACTTATATAATTGACTATCATATTAATATTTGAAAGATCCCATTTACTATTAATAAATACTAATGAAGGTTAAAGGATGGTAAGACTGATTAACTTTGTTGGTCCAAAAATGACACAAGTAAGGCTAATGAGGGATGAATAGCCTTATAAATAATTTCTTCAAAAATTTTAGAAAAAATGATTGTCTTAAAAGAGTAACAACAAGATGATTCTTGCTGGTGCAGCGAAATCTTTTTGACAGTAAGTTTGTTCAAAACTCCTTTCACAAATGTTTACGTATGAAAATAGTACCTAAGTTTTGTAAATAAGGACGCTTTTAGCAAGTCAGGAAGGTTTTACAAAACTGAGCACGATCTTATAGGTAAGATACAATCAACGGCAAGGTTAGACTATAAAGTAAGCACACAAGGATATGGAGAGATTCACATTGTTAAATAAACTGTTACGTTCTCTACCAGAAGGTCACCCCTAAATTTGCTAAGCGTAAACAATGTTTTATATAAATAATATTAGAGTGTTACAACTTGATAAATATGGATTGACAAAAAAAACGTAAAATCGAAAATAGAACCGATCCAACTTGAAAACAATCGAAAAAACCTCGTATTGTCTAAAAAAACTCAATTCATCCATCGGAGCATCGAAAATCTTCTTTATTTTCTTTTTATTGCCATCCATTAACAACTTGTTAAAAATTCTTTAAAATATCACACAAACGGCAGCTTTTGGCAAAGATCTGGAAATATAACTATTTGTGAAATCGCTACGCTGCGAAGACACCACTCAATTAAAAAAAATGATTTGTTATAAGATCGACACCACATTTCTTTTCCTTTGAAGTAGGGCAGTTAACTATTTCTCACTTTCACAATCATAATCCTCGCACATCCTGCAAATTAGATAAAAATATATGAACATCAAAGAAAAATGGTTGTCGAAAACCTCATAGTCTCTCTTCATCATATAAATCCTCCAAAAAATTGGGCATAACCTTCCCTCATCATCTAATTTCTAATGGCTATAAAGATCAGGTTCCCGTTTCTTTCTCAACCTTAGAAGTTCCAACAAACCATTCGCATCCCCACTTTCTCAGCATTTACGTTGAAGAGTAGCTACATTATTAATTACATCCCTCTTTGTATAAGAACTATTTTGGGTCCCTTGAACTTGATCTCTCAATAATGCATACTCACGAGTTATTCCAATACCACTGTCATTAATTGCTAATAGAAATCTCACATCGTTCTCTGGCACCTGCCTACTAGAACAAAACAAATGCACTTGCTTTGCAGGAATCAATTCATGATTATGACCGATTTCATGCCTTGAAACTTTCCATAATCCTTCATCATTAATTATAAACTTAACGTTTGCATTACATCCCGAATGCATTTCTAATTTCTTATAACACTTCTTTTTCATCCGTCTATCATTCTTCATCCCTTGTTTGTTATAGGCAAATATCTTTCCGCATAACATTCCACATTTCTTGTTTCGTGACATGTATTTTATGATACCAACTTCAACCCTCTTAACATACATTCAGTAACATACATATGCATCGACTTCTGACTAAAACGTTCTGCCCAACAAGTTATTATCTACATCGAGCTAAGAAATTGCACTTTACTCAATTAGGCTTAAGCTGAGAAATAGCATGCTTGCCTACAAAGGTCGCGAGAAAAATAGCACGCGACCTAAAAATAAGGTTATAGTTAGAGAGATTGCAAGCTAACCTAAAATGCTAAATAGAGAGATAGCTACAAGCATAAAAGATAAAACTAAAAAAATCCCAAGTGCGAGAGACATTGCTCGCCAATATTCAAAACTGTCAAAAGGTTAAAACCACAAACTGTTAAAATCGTGTTGCGAGAAATATTGCTCGCGCTAAACTCATGCCTAAAAATTTATTCCAAACAGTGAGCAGAATCAAGAGGACAAGCGACCATAAAGGCTTTAATCGCAGAAAGAAGAGCTTTTTATATGTCCCTTCACGCAAGCATAAATACTTGCACAAAGGTCCAGGGGACTACTGAAGATATCAAAAAGTATTGGTGACCTAGCGAGCTCTAAGAGAGCTCAAGAGTCGGATCATAGCCATCAGAAGACAAGTACTTAGCCAGATAGTAAGAGCCTAGCTCTGTATCAGGCGACCTAGACCTCGCATAAAGGTCGACATCTGATATCTTACTTCGCAAAATAAGGGAAGGTGATCCTCGCTGGTACGACTAATATTAGATCTCGTATGGAGGTAACGCCTCATGCGAGCATGTTCTTATTCCTCGCTAAGAGCATAGCTCCACGCGACCGGTTTGACTCTTGCGAGCAGTCTAGCTCAAGAGTCCATCTCCAACATGGAGAGTGTCTTTATTAATAGCAGAATCTCCTCATAAGATCGTTTTCTTATAGGACTCTGATTGGGTTACCTTATATGGAGACCAATATGAGTTTTTGCTAGATTTTATTTTCTACAATAAAGAAACGCGACCAAAGCCTCATTCTCCTTCAAGAATTTAACATCCTCAAAACCTATAAATATGGCCCTACACTTGTAGACAAAGGTAGACACTCTTTCTAACCCTAAAATTTCTCGTGAATTATCTTGCTTCTTAGTGAACTTGAGTATTACTCTCACGTTGAAGCTATTTTGGTAGGGAAACCTCCTACCTTAGTGACAGTGTAGTTTTGCAGGTCCCGTAGCTACCCAAATCAAAGCCCTCATCCATCGCAGTGCTCAGCAAAGATCACAGGAAAATTCGTGCACCATCAACTACTCTATCTCTGTCATCAGTTCAGTCACATTTTATTTCATTTAAATACAAAAAATGAAAATGATTAATATACCGCAATTCTTATCGTAAAATCAACCGACACGTAATATATGTAGATTAATTTGCGGTAAAAATTGCGATATATCTAGCATTGTTATAGAAAAAATCATCCCCCTCAAAAATTTCACCATCGAAATAATCAATTGGTACCATAACTTACAAATAAATTGATTTACAATTAAGATGTCAATTTTTTGAAAACACAGATACATCATGAACACAAAGAAAACATTGATTTTTATTTCGTATCATTGTCCAAGATTGATTTTGAAATTTTAAATAGGTTCAATTACTTAGGATATGTTTGAATGAGTGATTTATTGATTTGATTTTTGGATTTTTGTAATGATTAAAGTAAAGAATAAAAAAGAGATAGAGAGAAAAAGTGTGGGATCAATGAGTGAAAAAAAAAATAAAAAATTAGAAAATCTAAGTGAAAATCACTCAGAAGAACACAATCTTAGAATCTCTGCTTTTCAAAAATTAATTAATGGCCCGTTTGGTTGGAGGGACGAAAAATAAGAGTGTTTAAGTTTTAACCTTTAAGGGGTGAAAATTTTTTTCCCTCCGGTTGTTTGGTTGAAGAGGGAAAAAGTAAAGAACTTTATTTTCACTTATTTGGTATAAAATATAAAAAGAAAAAAAATATTTAAAAAGGATAAAATAATATTTAATTCCTTCTTCCACTTTTTCCTTCAATTTTCCTCCCAATTTTAGGGATAAATATTTCATAAAGAAGAGATATTTTCATTTCCCTCCTATTTACTCCCTCATATTTACCCTCCTACCAAACAAATGAAAATAAAAACACCTCTCCTATTTTCACTCCCATTTCTCCCCTTCTATTTCCCCTCCGACCAAACACAATATAAGAGATTTGAAGGGTGTGTTCACTCATCCAGTTTTTCAAACATTGTTTAAAAAACAAACTAAAAACATATATTTTTAAAATATAAGTTTTCTCTCTCTATCTATTATTTTTACATACCCCTATATCACCTTTATATCCTATCAAAGATCACATTAAATCACAACTATCACTCTCTCTCTCCATCACTATTATCATATAATTTTTTAAAATTTAAAGAATAAAATTATAAAATTCCTACAAAATAAAAACCAATACAAAACAAATACAAAATAAACACAAAAACAAAATATATTAAAAAACTACGCACCTCCGCCCTTGGTTTCGATCCAAATTCCAATAGCATCCGCTTATAAGTAAATTGTTTCCTTTTCATAGACTCTAGGGTATGAACGTTGGTTTGTATTGTGTACGCCGCTTTGGGCGACATTTTTATCGAAGAATAATATTTGCCTCGACCAAACCCTTGTGCTCGCCGACTACAGTTTTATACCAAGGAGGAACGCGGTTCCATCACACAACCCTCAATTTCCCTCTCTCCACCAATCCTCCAATGGAGCCGTCGCAGGAGCCCATCCAGCAACCACCATCGGAAGAACAAAGCAAGAAGGCCTCCAAAAAGGAAGCCGCAAAAGCCGAGAAGCTCCGTCGCAAGCAAGAAGCAGCAGCCGCCGCCGCAGCAGCATCCGGCGTCTCCGGAATCTCAATCGACGCCCCCGACCCCCTTGCAGCCAACTACGGCGACATACAGCTGGAGGAGCTCCAGTCGAAGCGCGTCTCCGGCAGAAAGTGGACCAAGGTCGAAGAGCTAAACAAAGAGAAGAAGGATCAGACGGTGTTAATAAGAGGTAGAGCGCAGGTCATCCGGGCCGTGGGGAAGAAGATGGCGTTTATTGTGGTGAGAGAGAGGGGGTTTACCGTACAGTGTGTGCTGACTGTTGAACAGAATGTTGTTAGTCCGCAGATGGTGAAGTTTGCTAATTCACTAAGCAGAGAAAGTTTTATTGATGTTGAGGGTGTTGTTTCTGTTCCGGCGATCGCCATTACGGGCGCTACTCAGCAGGTATGCAAATGGTACTAATATGAATTCTTTTAGTGAATATACATACTTTTTGTGAATTCTTTTAGTAAATTTGCATACTTTTCCGGAAATGCCAAACTCGCAGACCAAATTACTTATTTGCCTTTACTATTGATTTATTCCCGTTCCAAGATAAGACTTGAGTGTTAGAATTGGCACATTTTGTATATATTCTCATTTATACTTGCCACATTTCCTTCTCAAAGATTTTGGATATTATAATAAGTCAATGATAATTTGTAGTTATGATCCGAATTTGCCTAAACAACTTAGGTATATACATTGTCAACGGTTCAACCAATCATTTATTACAAATCCAGTAACTAAATGAGGGGTTTAAGGGGAAAATAAATATTTGGCATTGGAAATTGGTGCATTAAGAAGATCCATAATCTTTGTATTTTTGTGTTGTGAGCAATGTGATTGAGACCGAGGAAGTACTTGGACACAAATAGTTTAATTGTGGGTCCAGTAATATTTTTGGTCTCCAACCTTTTTTTGTACTACCTTCATCCTAAATTGAGTGTCACAATTTGCTCATTTGATTCCAAAATAAGGGTCAGAAATTGTGACATTCATTTTGAGATGGACAGAGTAGATTCATCACGGCAAAGTAATCAGTGGGCATTTATTTTGGAGAGAGGAAGTATTTTATTCTCTTTCTCTTTATTCATATGCATTATTTGAAAAAACTGGCTTAGTAATTGGGACCCAGTATCTGAATTAATATGCATCATTTGAAAAATTAGCTTAGTATTTGGAACCAAGTCAGTTGTGTGTGTGACTGATTGGTATGTGGTATTTGATGAGAAGTATGTGTTTGTGTGTGTGCTCGTGTGCACGGCGGTTAGTTGTTTGTGTTTATTGTGGTGTGTGCCTGTGCAATATTTGTTTACATGTTACCGGGGATTCCAATTGTTATTGATGATGTTATGTAATTAATATTGATCAAGGACAGTGACCTGCAAAGTGAAGCTTACTACATGAGTATCATTCGTAATATGTCTTAAGGTTTCTAAAGCTGAAGTCTTGTAAAGTTTATGCTTACAAACACAAAGATTACGCAAAAGATTACTTGTGATGGCTACTTTAATCAAGGGTAAGTTTGCAATTGTAATATTTGTCGCTGAATCTAAATTAACCAAGTAATAGTCAATTTGTATATGAAAAGCAAACTGAAAACACATGTTATTGTGTGTGAACACGAATGCACAAAATTTGTTTTTGTGTTAGTAGTTAGTGTATGCATACAATTTGTTTTTGTTTTTGTGTTAGTAGTTAGTGTCTGTGTGTGTCTGTGTGTCTGATATATCGATAGGTTTCTAAGGCTGATATATTTTCAAATGGATGTAAACAAACACAAAAAATGCGGAAGAAAAGTTATAATAACTACTTGTAAATGCCACTGTCTTAGCTGCTAAATCTGAATTGAGTAAACGATTGTCATTTTGGACCGGCAAATATATATATGCTTGGGAGCTAGGTATATACCTATATATACACATTTATTTAGAAAAAATTACCTACAAAATATATGTATAATGAACACCCATCTTGAAAAACCCACAAGCATTCCAGCAGTCGACTTTCAGTAACTACCTTAAGTAACTAGCTTAAGTGAAGTGAAGTTGCCAAGAGAAGGCCACATGAGCTAGTTTATACTCTTAAAACTTCATGGTGCACTAAAAAGCAAAAAGGAGGGAGTAATCAACTGAAGACCTACCCTAGGCATCAGCACCGACCATAGAAATGAATGTTCTTTTTTCTTTTGTATTTTTGTTTTAGTTTTTGTTTTGTGGACTTGAGAGGCCAAGTATACAAACTTCGCTCGACATTTCCATTTACTGTTGCTGCATGGAGGAGCTTGGCTTCAAGAATGAAGCACTTGAATAGTGAGATTGATAGGTGATATTCATAATGAGGGAAAACAAACACTCTGCTGTTACCATATCGTTTCCCTTATTTTAAGCTGTAAAGTTGGGGGGTTTTAATATGATTATGAGATTCACTGGGAGATTGCGTGTTGTTTTGGCAGTGTAACATTTAAGGATGCAACTCCTAGCTATACTTTATAATTTGAATTCGTGGAAATTTCATTTTATCTTTTCCTGCTAATGATGAGCATATATCCTGTGACCCTGATTACTCAGAATGCGTAATGTTACTTTTGAGAGCTCAAATTGAAAGTGATGCCTTTTAACCTTATCATGATGTATATATTTGCTGTAGGTTGAAGTTCAAGTGAGGAAACTTTATTGTGTCAACAAGGCCATGCCTGCACTTCCTATAAATATTGAAGATGCTGCCAGAAGTGAACTTGAAATTGAAAAGGCATTGGAGGTATGTTTTGATAAGCTCTTACCGTTTACTCTAAATTGGGGCAGATTGCCTTTCGGTTGTGTTAGACTATGTTAAGTGTGATGTGCCATGGTAGCAACATTGGAAACCACCTGTCATAATGATGTCTACTAATATACATTCTGCTTTTGAAAGTGCAGGCTGGAGAACAACTTGTTCGTGTCAATCAGGATACACGCTTGAATTTCAGAATTCTGGATTTACGTACACCCGCCAAACAAGGGATTTTTCGCATTCAGCACCAAGTTGGAAAGGTATTTACATTAATTCTTCATTTATCAAGTCCTGACATATGTGTTTTTTCTTCATCATTCTGAGTTATACACCATGTGTTTGAAGATAGTGAATGCCTCATACTCTATGTAGATTAGTAGAAGTGGAACTTTATGCTTGACTGATTGCTTCCTGTTTCTCTAAGTATCACCAGAAGTACCGCAAGTCTACTTGATCCAAACATCAAATATATCTAAGTGGCCAGAGTGTTAACGATACCCGGTTCCTTATAACTCCAAGTTATATAACTGAAAGCCTTATCTGTCCTGAGCAAGTTGAACCCTTTGTGATACAATTCTTGGTATAGGTAGTGTAAATACTATTTGGCGAATTGTGATGTTTGGCCTGAACTGGGCATATATTATCGTGCAGATATTTCGGCAATTTTTGGAGAGTGAGGATTTTGTTGAAATCCATACACCTAAACTGATAGCAGGATCTAGTGAAGGTGGCTCAGCAGTTTTCAAACTGGATTACAAGGGGCAAGCTGCTTGTCTCGCTCAATCCCCTCAACTTCACAAGCAGATGTCAATCTGTGGTGATTTTGGACGTGTTTTTGAGATTGGTCCTGTTTTTAGGGCAGAGGACTCCTTTACACACAGACATTTGTGCGAATTTACAGGTCTTGATGTGGAAATGGAGATCAAGGAGCACTATTCCGAGGTTCGGATTTCTATTCCACAAGCACGCTTGGTGATAATGAACGAATCTATAGCTTTAAAGCTGAATAACTTATGAATGCAGGTGATGGACATCGTGGACCGCTTGTTTGTTGAAATGTTTGATAGTTTGAATAGATGCCACAAAGAGCTTGAAGCAATTGGAAAACAGTTCCCATTTGAGCCTTTGAAGGTTGTTATTGACTCCTTCTTTAATCATACTTGGACCAATATTTTCTGACACTTTGATCCTCTCGTCTCCTTCAGTTACTTCAGAACAGAAATAAATTTGTCGCTTAATTGTAAACCAATTTTTTTTTTACTCTTTATTTTAGAATTCTATGTGACAGATGTTCCTGCCCTGTTACCTCATATTGCTCTTACAGTAATACTGATTGTTGAAACTGTGCAGTACTTGCGGAATACCTTGCGCCTTACTTTCAAAGAAGGGGTTCAAATGCTGAAGGTTTGTGAAATTTTTAGTCAATTATCTTCTAAAGAGTTGCCCACTATAGATACTATTGTTTGCAGATTATGAGAATGTTGTTAGTGCTCTTAAACAATTGCCAATTTAGGCTTTTCTTTCTCTCAATGATAAAAAGTTGTGTACCTGCTTTTGTGTATAGATCGCAAGTATTTAATTCATATGCAACTCCTCCTTCCAGAACTGAACCAATAAGTTGTTAGGAATGTATGCAACTGAAGATACAAGATGGAGATTACACAGTTACATGGAAGAAAAATAAGGAAAAAGTACCACAATGTGTCCGTGAGAATGAGATGTGTTTATATGGAGTATGAGTGCTACTAGATTGTATATATGAGTTGTTGGAAAAGCTGACAAGGAGATTCATAATAAAAAAAAACATATGAAGGAATGTGGCATCTGTGTTGATGTAGCCGTTGACTCTGTTGAATGGTGGAAAAGAATTCATGTAGCCTACACCAAATGATTCGGACTAGGGTTGAGTTGCCGAAGAAGTAATAGTCAACTTGCTCCAGGGTTTGAGTTCTTTTGGAATGCAACAGTTGGAAAGAGGAGAAGACCTGTCGATGTAGGGATCCAATAAGGCCTCATAATGGGGATCCTACAACATTTTTCTTTTCATACCAACACTAAAGCAGCTTTACCCAGTATATATTTTACTCCATTTTGGGAACACAATCTGCTTAACTCCTTACAGACAATATAACTGAATGAATATAAATGTTCCTGCTTCTTATGACCAAAAGCTTGTGTGAACAAGTTTTAATGCATCCCTTAAAATGATAATTCATGCTTTTAGGCACGAGCGGGGCAAATCTATTGTTTAGATACTTTTGGACATTGTTTGAATTTTCAATAGGCTTAAACCTGCCCACTGGGTAGACTTCGATATTGATGGTGTGCAAATCTTGACATGCTGCATCAATTATCTAAAGTCACAAAGTGGGTGAGACAAGTCAATTACGTGATAGAATATGTCGCTTAGTAGTGTTACAGGAAGCTGAAGAAAATTGCTATTGCTATTTATAGTGAGATTGAAATTATCAATGAAAATTTATTAGATGTCAATGACAGTGATGCTCCTTATCCTGTGTTTCTGAAATATCTTTGGAGTCACTTTATGATGCTTAAATCCACAGGATGCCGGTGTTGAAGTTGATCCACTTGGTGACCTTAATACAGAAACTGAGAGGAAGTTGGGCAAGCTTGTATTGGACAAGTATTGTGAAATTCTCCCTTTGCTTATTAATTTTGTATTTAATTTTCCTATTTCTTTACTCTGATGCATATTAATTTGCTCCCTGTCCCTGTGCTCATTAATTTTGGTGGTAATCGACTAATCGGATATTCCCCATTTTGTAGGTATGGAACTGAATTCTATATACTTCATCGATATCCGCTGGCTGTTAGACCATTCTATACAATGCCTTGCCATGATGACCAAGCTTATAGTAATTCATTTGATGTCTTCATTCGGGGTAAGGCAACTAACTAGCATCTTTCTTATATATTGCAAGAATATGGCTATAAGTTTTCATGTATATTGCTACTACTTCTGCTATATGTTAGCATTGTCCTTATTTTTTTCTTACATTTATGCCCTTACCTTTTAGTTTTTTACTCCCTCCGTTTCGATTTAATTGTCCACTACGCATTTTCATAATATTTAAGAAAAGTAAATCTTGTGGACATAA